>PVKP010005622.1:0-88342 GCA_004027715.1 Plecturocebus donacophilus | reverse complement strand
CACAAAACATACATTTTTCTCAATATCACGTTATACCTATTTTAAAAGTGACCACATAATTGGAAGTAAATCACTCCCCAGCAATTGCATAGCATTTCACAGGTTTAAATAAAATATTGGTTGGATGCTTATTTGTTATTTTCATCCCCTATTCCTTCCTGTCTCCATTGTTAAGCACAATTATTGTCATAAAAGAGGTTTTTAATACCCATTTTTAGACTGTATTCTAGCCTGGGCAATAAAACAAGAATCCCATTCTCTCTCCCTCTTTCTCTTCCTCTTTCTTCCTCTCTTTCATTCTTTTTTTTCCTTTCTTTTGCTGTTTCTTTCTTTCTCCTTTTCTCTCTTTTTCTAAAATCTCTTCCTCTTTCTTTCTCTCTTTCATTCTTTTTATTCTAAAAAAAAAAAAAAAAAACTCAGCCCTCTGCCATTGAGTCTCATCTGCCTCTTCGACACACCCAGTCTAGTGCCTGAAAATGGAGGGAAAACGATACATAGCTTCTGTATTGATACCATAATTTATGAATGGCCAACTTATTTTTAGGCAGGTTTCTGAGAAGAAGTTTTATATTCTGATTTCAAGATGCAAATGATGACAAGGAGAGCCAGCGGAGGTGCGAAATGGGCCAAAACCACCGGCCCTCCGGGGGGCTTCTCACTGCTCGCCCTGTCTTGCTGTTCTCCGTGACACTCCTGGTATTAATCATCACCAGGACAAAGTCTGTCTTTCATGCCGGATGATTTGCTTCAGGAATGCAAGTGCTGTGATTACTTTGTTCACTGCTGCATTGCCCACTACCTCCATAAGGTCCAGCACATCACGAATGCCCAATATATTTCTGTTGAATGAATAAATGAATAAATGTCCTGTGACTTCTTTCTTATTGAAAAAAAAAAGGCAAATTCACCACCAATGATTGCTATACAGGGAAAATACTTGAAATCTGAGCTGCAAGATTGAGCACATTTCACTGATACTAAATTTCTACTATGAAATTCATTTCGGATCAGAAAAAAACTAACAACAATCGGAGTAGACAAAGTTTGTGTCTAATTTGTCTATTGTTTTTTCTCTCTCTTTACTCACTTCTCTCTGTACCCCAATCAGGCCATTTGGCCAGTGAGTCAGTCTATAGCAACTTTAATAGGTTTTGGGAGAATAAGTAAAAGTTGTACTCTCCATCTACTTATAGTTCCATCAAGGGAATAGCCCTAAGTACCTGGAGAATGACTCTCTATGTTGAGAATTACCTTAATGGGTTTTTGTCCTGTGTGTGCCTTGGGCTCCTGTTTACTTTACCCGGTCAATTGGGTGATGACAGCTGTGTGAATACAGGGAGATCCCTGTCCAGGTCATGGTTTTGCTGGTGGTCCTTAGAAGCATCTGAAACCTTTTTGTCTTTCATCCTCTTTGCACTGCCAAGGAAATTTCCAAATGGATTCAGTTTGCTACTCACTAGCCACTGCCCCTGGGAGGGCTGCACTGCCATCTCACCTACCATCCATTCTCCCACCAGGCAAGGACTTTTTAATTTCTGTATCTTGGCTGAAAACATTTTCATCCTGTAGGAATGATCTCAGGGGAGACACTCAGTTTATCCTGTTCTTTGACTGAAGCTGCCTCGGCCACCTAATCCGCCATCCATGCTGGGCTTTCTGTAATACACTGGGTTTAAATAAATTATATTTTCAAAGGTTAAGACTGGATTTCAGCAGTCAACTCTCCTACTGATGTCTCTCTTATTTTCTCAACCTAAGAAAAAGAGTGAGAGCTGGTAGGTTTATGAAGGAAAGAGATTGTTCCTGCAATCCCGTCTCTGTGAAGATGCTTTTTATTCTTTTGCAAAATCTTGAATATTTCCTTTTCCCTTGTGTTATTGCAATGGGACAGAGAGGACGCTTTCTGTCTGGTGCTTCTTGTTAGCAAAGTCCATGAGCATAGGCTGGCTGTTGTGGGGTTGTCTCTTGGTGTGTACTATTTAATTCAAGAGGGATAGAAGGGATTAAAAAAAAAAACAGAAGGAGAAAGAAAATGATTGGAGGAAGACAAAGGTAAAAAGAGAGGAAGAGAAATAAGTGATTGTTTCTCCTGAGGTCTGCAGTATCCAAGAGGTGACTGTTTGTTGCACTTGCATCCTATATCTGGTGCTTCTTGTTAGCAAAGTCCATGAGCATAGGCTGGCTGTTGTGGGGTTGTCTCTTGGTGTGTACTATTTAATTCAAGAGGGATAGAAGGGATTAAAAAAAAAACAGAAGGAGAAAGAAAATGATTGGAGGAAGACAAAGGTAAAAAGAGAGGAAGAGAAATAAGTGATTGTTTCTCCTGAGGTCTGCAGTATCCAAGAGGTGACTGTTTGTTGCACTTGCATCCTATGTGGCTTGAAATATTTGTATTCTCTCGGGCTTGGTGCTAAGTGGCCAAAAAAAAAAAAAAAAAAAGAACCCCTATACACAATAAAAAATAAAAAGCAAACACTTCTGAAACATTCAGTTGTGTAGCAATATTATTCTTTTAAAAACTGCCAAAATATTTTCATAACAGGGCATGGAAGAGCAGCCAGAGCCTCCTTGTGTCAGGCCTGGGGGGTAAAGGTTAAAGGTGGCATGTCCCAGGGACTGCCTAAAACTTTCTTGGTAACCGTGGTAGGTGCCTGCACTGCTTGGCAAGATGTGCTTCCTTGGCAGGAGGGTACCCTCCCATATGTGTGCACGTCACTGGTACCTCCTGAGCATCCTCTCTCTTTGACATCATCTCTGAAGGAAGCAGGCGCTTGCTGTGTGCATTCAAAGACCAGTGCCCCAGCACATCCGACACTCCGTACCCTCCTCTTCTATATTCTCTCTCACCCCGACTTCCTGCCATCTGTCTTCTCATCCAGAGATTGTCTGAAAGAAGCAGGTTCAGGCCAAGTTTTAGAGGGCAAGCAGAGTGAGCTAGGTTCTGTGGGTCCATGCTCCTCTCGCCCCGCCTTTCTCTCCTTCAGGAATCCACCTCTCCAGAAATCAAGGTTACCTTGCTCCATACGTCCAGCCGCAGTGGGGCTTGAGATGCCTTTTCTGTGCTTCCACAGCATCCTATGGTTTTACCTGTACAGGAAACTGACCTATTTCTTATTCTTCTTCAACATGAGACTGTAATCTCTTCGAGGATAACATGATTACCTAGAACAGCTGCTGGTAAACAGCTGGCGATTGCTAACAGCCATTTGAATTCATAAATAAATGGCATCTCTAGTTGTTCACTTTAGAAGTAGGTGGATTGATAAAAACGAAAAACATGATTGACAGCCGGGATTTTCACCATGTATGTTGCAACAAGTCCATTTACTTTCCTATCTGCATCCTACTCCTTTCTAGCAGACTGTAGTATCCGTAGCACGCATTCTAGTTCAGTCAAAGACTGGCCAGTTAAGAGCCTCCCAAGGAATATTAAATTCATGTGTGCATTAAGAATATAACTATTTATGATAACAAAACATAAGCTAATTTTCTCATTAAATGAAATAAAATAAAAGCAAATAGGAAAAAAAGAATGTAAAAAGATGATGGGGTCTTCTATGTACCAAAAAGGTATATTATTTCTATTCCTAGCAAGTCAATAATACCTTTACCTTAATCATTTTTAGCTCAGCCCATTGTCAATTAGTTTAATCCATTCCAGTTCCATATACGTCTTTATTAAAGTGTTACTCTCTAAAATATTGTGCTGAGTATAGTGTGTTCTTAAAAAGCTTTGCAAATGTGTACGACATTTTCTTCTTTTTCTGGTTGTTAGTGTGCAGATAGTTCTTGGGAAGCCAAACCTTCCACCAGCTCTATCCACGTGGTTTGGATGTACTGAGCACAAATCTAGCTCCAGAGATGGCCAGTGGTCCAGACCTGGACAATGTAAGCAGCAAGCCATAGGCAGGGGTCCAGATCTGCCCCATGAGACTGAACTCTGAGACTTATGTGGAACATTTGGGATGATTATGCATAGAGTTCTCAAAACGACTCCCCTCTCTTTTTGACTCTTGTCTGATTTTGTTTTCCTTTGTTCTCTGTGGGTGCTTTTTTGTAGTAACAAAATATGAATTAACCTTGTTCACTAACCAACTCCTATTTCCTGTCTCTGTCTAAGCACATGACTCAGCAATTCAACTATTTAAACGAATTGAAATTATTTAAAACCACAGACAACTTTAAAGTCAGTAAACCTATTTAGCCTCATGATTTTAAAATAAGACTGAAAAAACATTTTCATAGGAACTTCGAGGCTGCAGGAGAAAGCTAGCATCCTTTTATCAAACAAACACAATGTGTTTTCTTTTCAGTGGAGGCCGTCTCATTCTCAGGCCTCTCCATCTGGGTTTATTTAAAATCTGAGGCTGGGTTAGCTTTCTGTGCTGTTTCCTGCTCTTAACCTTTGTCGACCTTGTTGCCTGCCCTAGGGTGAGGTCAAAGTCAAGATTCAGAAGTGGTCTAGGTAAGTGTGATATTATAGACTCATCTTTCCTGAAGAATGATTTGAAACCTCAGCCTCTATGAGCTCCCAGTATGAACCAGAGAGGGAGACACAGTGCCAGGCGCAGAAAATGCAGCACCGTTATGGTTCTTTGTCCCTTGGGTTAGCTGTGGGCCATTAGTGTGTGGGCAGGTGGGATTGGACACTGAGTTGCTAGAGGGCTGTGACGGGCTGGGGAAGGGTGGCACAGCAGTGGTCCCTGCTCAGGTTATCAGGATCCTGTCAGTGTCTCCATACTCGAGGTGAATATTGCCAATTTCTGCAGGGTCTGTTCACAGATATTTTCAGCTAATCTTGGACTTTCATTTGCCAGAAACACTGGAAGATTTGTCTTCACAGATGAGAATAAATGAAAGGATTCCTTGCAGTAGGAAGACAAAACATAATTGCCACAGGCTATTTCTGGATCCGAGGACTATTTGGGGCTCTGCTGGCAGTCTCAGCATTCAAACTCAGCAAGATACCCTCCTGAGCTAGGGTGATGTGGCCCTGAGAGCTCCCTGATCCCCTAAAACAGCTCTCAGTCAGGCAGAATGGCAGCCTAACATCGGGGTTTGCCTGGTGTGCATCACATCATTATGGAAGTAAGAGCAATTTGGCTTGTGGTGGAAGCATCTTCCCCACCTTTGCCCAGGTGGCAGTGAATGTCTGAAATGCTGCTGACTGAATACCATCAGGGCATTCTGGCACCTGACCGGGACCATGTGCTGCCTCCTCCAAGACATGTGGCCCATTGCCTCCTATTTCTTTGTGATCATGAGAAGATAATGCAGAGAAATGCATTTTATTGAAAGGCCATATTGTGCCACTAAAGTTTCACCAGGCAAAGACTTGGCCTGGCTTCTGGCATTTGCAGAGGATTTGAGGATTAGTGGTAAAATGTTGTGTGCAGAAAAGAAAAGCAACTAAAAGAGCTTCATCTCTGACAGACAGTGTGTTAAAAGGGTTCACTTGTCTTTTTGACAGTAGGAAAAAAAATCAAACTTAACTTTTCATTCTCACTTCCATTCCCTGATCCACACCCTCAAATTACAAGTGTGGTCTGCTGTAGAAGCCTTTCCTCTACTCCCTCTGTCCTCAATGTGTCCTGACTCATAGCAGATCCATAGTTTGAAAATAACTGATTGGATTTTAGACCCCATCAAGGGCACTGTGGAAACATTTTACTACTCTGTTTCTCAGATGCTTCTGACATAATCCTTCTGTTTTAGCTCAAGTAGTCTGTAAAATATGCTGCAAGTATTCTATTGCTTATTCCACTCCAGTTTTTCCTCTTTTTTTTTTTAAAAAAAAAGAAATACTGTCTCATATTTTACAAGATACAAAAAGGAGTACAGTGGACTATCTATGTCTTTCTTCCATTCCTATACCCCAGCCAACCAGATCCCCTCTCCCAAGGTGATCAGTATCGTTGGTTCTCAGTATCCTTCCAAAATCTTATATGCATATACAAGCAAATATTCTCTCTAGCCCTCTATCTGTCTCTTCTTCTTACATAAGCGATAGCATACAATACACTCAGTTCTGCATCTTGCCCTTTTACCTACCAACATTTCCTGGAGATTATTCCACATCAGTCTATAAAGGCTTCTTCACACTGTTTTACATACCCCTTTGATTTGCTTCTCCATTCCATTCTTCTGTTTCTCTGAAATCTTCCTTTCAAGTTCTGACTTCAGTGCTACTTCTCTGGGAAGCCGTTTCTAGTCATCCCAACCTCCAGTGATCCCTCCCGATGCTGAGCTATAGACTTTTGTTTGTTTTCCGAACCACTCATTTCCTGTATTGCCAGCTGTCTTTAATGTTCTTGTGTTGTAGCTTTCCATATAGACTGTGATGTCTTCAAGGACAGGGATCATGTCTTATCCTGCTTTGTAGCTCCTATAACACTACATCATCTAACAGAAGCCTTGTCCTTAGTAAGGATGTAGTTAGTCTGTTGATTTCATGGACAGCTCAGGGAACAAAATTTGCCAAATCTCCGCCTTCTCAGCGAGTCTGTGTCAGGAACTAGCTTTGTTTGGATTGACCCTGAATGATCTCTCTAGCCACAAAAAGCCTTCTTAAGCATCTCTGGAAATGCAAATAAATGTGTGCTTGTCCTGAGCAAGGCAGAAAGGACAGGATTTCCATCCTTATTTGCCTTCAATGGTTAGTTGCTCTTTTCACTTTTTCCTCCAAAAGTCAGCCAATAGGTGAGGTCTGCCGAAGCACAAAGTGCAATAGAAAGATCAGCTCTCTTGGTCAGATGTGTTAGGGTCAAGCCCGCGTCAGGATGACTGGCAGAATCACGGCATTCTGCTAGGTTTCTAGAAATCCTTTTGCTGGTCCGGGCTGCAGGGACCAGAGAAAGAAAGAATGTCACTCTTTGCCGACTTTCTCACCTGCCCTCCTTCTTTGAGACATTTGTCAGATCATCTGGTACCGGCTGTGTAAGCTGCATCTATCACAGGGATGGGGGAGCCATTTGGCTTTTCCACCCTCTGGTCAGCTTCTCTCTGGGGACTTTCTCCACCAGGAGATTGTCCCTAGATTAAGCAAATAATTTCACATTACTCTAATTAATTCTAATAGACTCATTAGTTCAGTCTTAAAGCTCATTCTCAAGAGAGTGATGGTCAAAGCTGTGAAGAGTGTTTTCTTTTATGAGAAGATCATGTTGTTTCCTTTCAAGTTGGGATTTCAAACTTGACTTCTGGGATTAAAAAAAATAATAATCTCCAATTTTGTGGAGTTCTGTTAGCTTCAAACCAGGTCCATAGAGTCAACAAGCCCTGATGAAGGTTGCCCCTTGCAAATACAGGTCTTCGGCATTGTTCTGGGATTGCAGGGTGGGTAGAATAAATCAGGTCACAAGTTTAAAAGCCTTATTGCAGTGTAATTTGAGAAGACTAAACATAAACAAATAAAATGATGACTACTATAAGGCAATACTGTCTAGGTGTCAGAAACTGTAATAATTTAAATTGTTTAGAGGTGGAAGAGATTATTGTGAACTGAGTTGGTTCTGGAAAAGTTTCAAATTAAAGAGACTCCTTAAAAATGAGCAGAATTTTATATAAGACAAAGAAAGGTGGGAGGCATTTAAGGTACAGAGGATAGCACATGCCTGGTAGGATCTATAAAAACCTGGGGATTTTTCATAAAATAGAGGAACATTTGAGCTGAAGGGGAACTTCTGTGTTAGAGATGAGGGCATTGCAGGCTTAGAAGGCCAGTTGGGTCATACTGAGGAGTCTGAAGGTCAAGTTTAGAGCTGGGGATTCTTCCTGAAAGCAATGAAAACTCTTCAAGGCCTTGTTGTGAAGAGAAAACAATTGGAGCAATTGTTTAGGGAAAACAAACAGGTGATAACATATGGCATGAACTGAAATGGGCTGAGGCTGGGGTTGGGTGAAATTGGAGCAAAAAGAAAATGAGCTAAGAAGCGTTTGTATGTCAGCAATGTGTCGTCGTGAGTGAATACACAGAATGCACTTAAACACATCTAGATGGTATAGCCTACCACACACTTCAGCTGTACAGTGGAGCCTACAGATCCTAGGCTACACAGCTGCACGGCATGTCACTGTGCTGACACTGGAGACAACTGGAACACCATGCTAAGAATTTGTGTCTCTAAACATAGAAAAGGTACAGTAAAAAATGCCATATTATAATATGAGACCACTATCATATATGTGGTCCATCACTGGCTGAAATATCATGATGTGGAGCATAACCATAGTTATTTCATGTGATTTGTCAGCAAGGGGATATAAAGATACAAATATTTCTCAGAGAAGTAGCACTTATCTAGTCATTCGTACCTTAGAGTAAATGAGCAGATCTGATTCTCTACTGGGAGAGAATGTGCAGCCTAAGCCACTCCCAGCTCACCAGGGTAAGGTGGGCCCACCAGTCTCGGGGGCGGTAGCCACAGCCTTGAATTCCCAGGGGAAAAATGGTAGTATAGTCGCCTGGGAACTCAATCAAGGCTTATATCTCACAATGAATATTCCTGATTATCAATCATTATTGTTTTTTCTGTAATATCCTGTACCCTCACCAGCAGGGCAGACTGCTGAACATATTATACTGCTTGCCTATCCTCTTCACCTCAACCCAAACGGAGAGGCTGCAGATGATTTCACAAGGTAGAGAAAGGGGCTGGGGGAGAAATAAACAGAGTGTTTGTGAAGTGAGCTCTTGAACGCTTGTCCAAAAGCCTTTTTCTCTCAGCTATCCCAGAGGAACCCATTATCTCTTGGGGCCAAGGTGCCTGCAAGGGCTGTCAGCCAAACACAGTTTGTATTCTAATCCCATTTGCTTTGGACATTTTCCCCAGGGCTTCACTGTCACTATTAAATGTGGTTCTGAGAGCTCATCAGTGTTAGTCATCTGCACCTGACACCCTTCCTGCAGCCAATGCTACCCTTGGCTAAATCTTGGAAGACTTGGGAGGCTCTGCTCATGCCTCTTGGATGCTGCAGAAGTCACAGCCTTCCTGGGCCATTCCGGGAAGATCTGAGTGTGCCAGGAACTAGAAAGAGTTGCTATTATGACTTTGACAGTCTCACAGCATCTGCCTCCGCTGCCTGCTCTAGCATCCTTTCTTCACCTATAGAAAAAGCGTCACATGTGAGCACCTTTCTACCCCAGCCCCTTTCTCTACCTTGTGAAATCATCTGCAGCCTCTCCATTTGGGCTGAGGTGAAGTGGACAGGCAAGCAGTACAATACGTTTAGAGCTCTGCCCTGCTGGTGAGGGTAGAGGGTATTATGGAAGAAATAATAACGATTGATAATCAGGAAGATTCCTTGTGAAGTATAAGCATCATTCTATGGTGAAAAATGGTAGGGGCAGAGAGGGGTCTGAGAGCCATGGGAGGCACTTGGCAAGCACAGTGCTGTGCTTTGACTCTGACATGGGACCCTGGAGAGGTGGTGACAAGCCTGGAAGCCGTGCTTACTACTGTCAATGAAAGGCAAGGAAAAATCCCTTAAATTCTATCACTTGTTTTAGAACTTCTACTTAATTTCAAACTGCAATGCTAAAATTTTCAGCCAGCCTTTATCACCTAAGGTGTCTTATTTTGAGAGCATTTACTGTGTGCCAGGTACTAGGAGCCTTACATGATGTGTTGTTTGCCATCCTTACTGTAGAGATGAAAAAATTGCCAAGGTCCCAGAGGTAGTAAGTGGCCAAGGAGGAGGAGACTCAGATCTGCTATTACACAAATGATCTACTGTGATATAAACAAAGCTGCCATTCTTTTCCCTTCACCCCACTGCTTTCCAAGGTCCCAATGCCAGAATGAGTATTGTCTTTTCTCAACTTGGAGAGTGAGGGAATTCATGGAACAATTGATCAAAGAAGCTGGGCATCCTGAATTGGTAGAGTCATAGAAGTCTGGGCAGTCAGAGACTGTGGTTTATTCACCAGTTCCACCACTCAGGACATATGGGACCAGGCTGATGTCTCAGTTTGCTCAAATGAGAATGGTACCGCCGGATGGGCCATCTGAAGCAGCTGCCATGGGGTTGGGGAGGTACTCAATAATTCTTACTTCTCTCTCTGGCCATCCTTCTTTATTGTGGGGAGATTGTCTTCCAGTCTTTAAAAATATTATTAAGCCAGCATTTGGGCCATTGCAGACATTCAATACATAACTGCCAAAATGATAAATAACTACAAATATACCAATATGTGTAATTTACTTTCATTTGAATTGCTTGAGGACTTTTTTGAGATTTTAGTGGTATGCTCAGAGGACTGAGAATGCAGACAGAAGTGGGAAGTAATTTTTAAAACCAGGTATGGACAGCTTGAAGGGTGCCTAGGAACCCCATGACAACTTCCATCCATGTCATGAATCCTGCTGTATTTTTCACTTGAAAGAGAAGAGCAAGGATGGAAACTATCAACTCTCCAATGACAGGGGACTTCTGTGCATTTTGCCCAGCATTGGCCCTGGCAACGCAGTTGTAGGAAGCCACTGTCTTAGTGGTACATTGGGAATGCCCCTTGAGTGTCCCCAATGTTCTCCAACTTCATCAGGAGAGCAGTGGGTTAACTCATGGTTCACAGATGTTCAACTGCATAACAGATGCAAAAAGCAACAGTTTTCTTAAATGAACTTTTTTGGGAAAGAAAAAATAACAGTAGTTAACTTTTTTGAGCACCAAACTAAATATAAATATCTGTTTAAAAAAACAAAACAGAACTCTACCCGAGGATACGCCAGAAGTCTTTAAAGCAGTGGGTTTTCATTTCCTTCTACTGGCTGCATGAGATGAAACATTCCTTTGGGTGCCTTAATGTCACCTGTCTTATGAGTTAGACATTAGCCAGGGACACCATGTTCTTTCTTCCTCTTCACTCCCACCTTCTTGCCACCCAAGTTACTAAATCTGAAATATTGATGTATTACCATTGAAATTAATCTAAATTTACATTAATATGAAGAAATGTATTTTTTCTACATTCTCTAAGTCGAGAAAAAAGATGTGGCTAGCATTTGACTACACAAGTGAGTTTAAAACTTTTTGGCATGATAGTGAATATTCTCATAGTTTAATCCCAAACTGTCTTGTTGACTTTATTTTCTCCTTTTCCATAGAATGGCCTTTTGCTTCAGCAAAACTGGTTTCCTGTGCTTCCACTGGCCATCTGCTTAGGGATCCTATCCATTTGCTAAGGTCACAGTTCAGGCTCTGCTCCTTCCAGAAGAGTGCACCATAACCACAATGACTTCATCTTCCTCAGATCCAAATAGCTTGTTTTCTATACCTGTTGTTTAGCCACTTATCCTGAGTGATCTTTTCATTTTCCTTTTGTTCTTGGATTATACTGTTAAGTGTTCAAGTGTCCATCTTATCTTCTAGCAGACTTCTCTCTGGAAATCTTTGTCCCATGCTCTTTCCCACCAGCACACAAAACTTAAAATTTTCCACATCAGAAAGTTTATATTACATAGCTCTTGATCCTCTATAGAAGTGCCATTGTTGATAGGTGAAGGGGGGAGGATCAGGATTGCCAGGCGGTTCCTCTAAGAGGCAGTGATCGAGAGGACCGAATATGGAATGTTATGATTCAGACATCCCAAGTTTGAAGCCAAACCTAGTGATTTATTTCAACAGACATTTATTTTGTAAGCATTGTAGCTAAACAAATGCATAAGACATATTTTTAATCTTTAGAAATATTTATGCTTGAACTCAGGATATGGATGTACACATTCATAACCAAAATGTAAGAAACAAAGTGACTATGACAATATGATAACTGTCATCTGTTAACTACATATTTTGCATGGATTACCTCCTTAGTCCTCCTAGTGTCCCTTTAAGGTCAGCAAGATCACCTGCATTTCATAGTTGAGGTAAATTTGAGAAGAGTCATCGTCTGTCCAAGGTCAGCTGACAAGTGGAGGAACTGAGAGTTAAGCTTCTGTCTGATTCCAGAACCCAAATTTAACCACCAAATTTACCCTCTCTTGGCTATTGTACCATAAAACCTATACTATAAGATACGTGTGCTTGTTGACTTAGGACAATATGAACTCCACAAAGGCAGGAGGTGTACTGTCATAACCCCAGCTTCTGGCACAGTGACCAGCACACAGCTGATGCTCAGATATGCAGAAATTTGGGCAAATGAACAAAAACTCATCTACACATATAATGACAGACAGAATAATGCGCATCCCCCCCACCCCAACATGTCTAAATCCCTGGGACCTGTGAATTCTCTTACATGACAGAGTAACATTGCTAATGTGAGTAAGTTAGAAATCTTGAGATAGGAAGATTACTCTAGATCACTTGTTTATGCACAAGGTAAGGAGGAGGGTCATAGCATCCGAGTCACTAGGAAGACCTGTGAACAGAAGCAGAGATTGCAGTGATGTGAAGAAGGGGCCATAGGCCTAAGAATGCAGGCAGTGTCTGGAAGTCAGAAGAGGCAAGAAAACCGATTCTCTCTTGAAGCCTTCAGAAGGAATTAAGTTCTGCTGACACCTTGATTGTAAACTCCTGAACCACAAAAGAAAACATTTGTCTTGTTTGAAACTGCAAGGTTTGTGGGGTTTGGGGCAGCAGCTGCAGGTAATGAATACATACATACCGTGCTCATTCTAGTATCCCAGCCTTTACAGCGTCTAGCCCCTCACCCTCATGTCACTGTCAAACTGCAACCACTGCTCAGAGCTGTGGCACCCGAGTCCAAGGGCCTTGAGTTCGAGGCCTGCCTTAACTCCTATCCCATTCCCATCATTCATTCAATCAAATGCCAGATCCTGAATCTCGCTCTACCAGCAGCCTCTGCTTCTGTACCACCATCTTAGGTTGTATCACTGTTCTCTCTCACTTAGGTTTCTGAAAGCATGCTAACAGATCTCCCCTCCTTTGTGTTCCCAGGATCTGTTCTCTGCTTGCGTTCCCCTCGGCCGCTGCCCTTGTCTTAGTTTCTCACACACCTTCAGCTTACTCTTTCTTGTCTTGGACCTTTCTTCCCACATGATACCATTCCAGATATTAATGCCCTGATGTGTTCCTCCACCATTTCCAAAGATTCTGACCCTTTCTCATACTTAAGGTTTCAGCTCAAGGGAAGCATTCCAGAAAGTCTCCCACATTCCAATAAGGATCTTCTGCCATGTGGCCCCAAAGCACCCCACATTTCTCTTCTCAAACCCATCATGTTTTCTTATAATTCACTATTTCTTGCCTACTTTTTCTTGTTTGACTGAAAGCTCTATTTCACTTGCCATTATAATCTAGGGACAAAAACATTGCCTCATGAGTAGCTGTGAAAAGAAAGAATGAATAAATGAGTAAGTGAGTGCATGTGGACTGACTTGAAGACAATGATTACAAAATGCTTTGGTTGGATGCATTTGAATAGTTTAAATATTGGGGTTTTGCTTTATGAATAATAGAGAACATTTTCAGGTGTTAATGTGGAGGACGTAATTAGTTGATGACTAAGGAAAATGAACTGGCAGCTTGTGTGCAGCATGGACTGGAGTTAGAATGCCTCTTAGACGGTGATCTATATTTCCACATATAAAGATGGCACTCTGCACCATGATGTTGAAAGCATTAATGGGACCAGTGGATAGCTATGAGCTCCAGGGAAGAAAGAATTAATAGAACACAAAGACATGTTGAATGTGAAGATGTTGATGAAGATGTGGCTCAGATCAACTGCCAGCCATCACCCAACCCTACTGAAGATTTATTTGAATGTTTGGAGTGCTCTTGAATCTTTTCATGTAATTCATATAATTTTTATAGTAAGCACTGTATCTGATTATTTGGTTTTTTGGAGAACCAAAATATCAATATTTGGATTATTTGGTTTTTGGAGAACCAAGATTTATATTACTTCTTGGCCCAATTACTGCTTCGGCTAAATTTGAAGTAAGTACTTGGTTGGGCACATTCCAGGTGTCGGTATAGCTGAACTGAATGAATATGTTTATTGAGAGCTAGATTATGGCATAGACACTTGTCTTCTACTCCAGAGATAGCAGCTAGAAGGCTTTATTTTAAAATTAAGTTAATTAAAAGGTATTTTAATTATAATAATATTTAGTGTTGTGAGGTGGAGCTCTTACACTGTTGGTAGGAGTATAAATAGGAAATCCTTTCAGGAGGGCAGTGTGTATCAAAAGCCTTTAAAATAATGTTGTTATTGTCTTTTTAAAATAACCATTTTTAATTGCGGCAAGATGTAAATAACAAAATATACCATTTTAACCATTTTTAAGTGTACACTTACTTCAGTGGCATCAAGTACAAATTGTGGTGCAATCATCACAATCATCCATTGCCAAAACTTTTATTATCTTACCAAACTGAAATTCTGTACCCATTAAACAATAATTTCCCTATTCCTTCTCTGACCATTCCCTGGCAACTATTATTCTACTTTTTACCCTCTGTAAATATGGTTCATTTATATTCTTTTTGATTTCCATTTTTTTTTTAGCTGCATATTCCAAACCTAGGGCTTTTACACTTTTTGGAGCCTGATGTTATGAAATAATACAGTGTTTGTCCTTTTGTGGCTTATTTCACTTAGATAATGCCTTCACATTTTCTCCAGGCAGTAGCGAGTGCCCATGTGCCATCATTTTCTTCCTTTTTAAGGATGGATAATATTCCACTGTGTGTACATGTCACATTTTGTTTATTCATTTATTCAATGGACACTTGGGTTACCTTCACCTTTTGGCTATTGTAACTAATGCTATTATAAACATGGCTACATAAATATCTGTTTATTTCCTTGCTCTTAGTTCTTTCAGATATATACACCGAAGTGAAATTTCTGGACCATATATCAACTTTATGTTTAATTTTTTGAAGAATAACTGTAGTGTTTTCCACAGTGCATGCACCATTTCCCATTGTTACCAGCAATGCTACAAGGATTTCAATTTTTCCACATTCCCCCCACCACCTGTTATTCTCTGATATTTTGATAATATCCGTATTAAAGGGTATGAAGAGATGTCTCACTGTGGTTTTGATTTGCATTTCTCCAATAATTAGCATGTTGAGCCTCTTTTCACGTGCTTATTGCCATTTGTACATCTTTGGAAAAATGTCTATTAAAGTCCTTTGTCCAATTTTAAATTGAGTTTTTGTTTTTTATTGTAAAAATGTAGTTCTTTATATATTCTGAATATCATCCATTATTAGATACATAATATATAAACTTTTTTTTTTTACTCCATAGGTTGCCTTTTCACTCTGATGATACTGGTCTTTGATGCACAAATGTTTTTAATTTTGATGAAGTCCAATTTATCTATTGTTTTTGTTGTCTGTGTTTTGGGTTTCATATCTAAAAAATCATTGCCTAATCCAGTGTCATGAAAATTTTTCTTCATGTTTCCTTCTAAGATTTTTATAGTTTTAGTATTTAAATTTAGGTCTTTGGTCCATACTGAGTTATTATCTTATAATTTTTTAAATTTTAATTATTTTTGCAGCCATTACTCAATGTGGGAGAGTTCATTTTTGTATATGGTATAAAGCAAGGGTTGAATTTCATATTTTGCAAATGAGTATCTAGTTTTCCCAAATTTTTATTGAAAATACAATTTTTTCTTCATTAAAAGGTCTTAGCACTTTTGTTTAAAATTATTTGGCATATATTTTATGGTTTATTTCCAGCCTCTTCATTCTATTCCATTGGGTTATATGTCTGTCATTATGCCTGTTCCACAGTTTAGATTACCAAGGCTTTATCGTAAGTTTTGATATCAGGAAGTGTGAGACATACACCTTTGTTTTTCTTTATCATGATTGTATTGACTATTGGTATTCTTGAGTTTTCATATGACTTTTAGACTTAATTTTTCTGTTCTTACAAAAATATCACTGGGTATGGTAGAGATTGTATTGAATCTTTAGATTGCTTTGGGTAGTGTTGACAACTTAACAATTTTAAAATTTTCAATCCATGAACATGGGATATCTTTTCATTTATGTCTATTTCCTTAAAATTTTTTGAGGAAAAGTTTGTAGTTTTCACTGTATAAGTCTTTTGCCTTCTTTGTTTTCTAATTTTACTCTTGATTTTACTGATTCTCTCTATTGTCTTTAATACTTAAGTTTATTCTTAAGTGTTTTATGTTTTTTAATTTTTTTTGAATTGTTCACTGTAAGTATATGGAAGAGCAACCATCAATTTTTGTATGTGGATTTTGTATGCTGTGACTTTGCTGAATTCATTTATTAATTCTAACAGTGGTTTGTGTGTTTGTGGGTGAGTGCATATGTGTGATATTTAGGTTTTTTTGCATATAAGATGGTGTCATCTACAGCTAGAGATACTTTTACTTCTTCCATTAGAATTTCAGTGACTTTTATTTCTTTTTCTTTTCTAATTGCCCTGGCTTGTACTTCTAGTACTATTTTGAATGCAAGCAGTGAAAGCAGGAATTCTTGTCTTGTTATTGATCCTAAGAAGTTCAGTTTTTCCACCATTAAGTATAATTTTAGCTGTGTGTTTCTTATAGATGGCTCTTACTGAGTTAGTTATTTTTACTGGTTTGTTGAGTGTTTTTATCATGAAATAGTGCTAAATTTTGTCAAATTCTTTTTCTGACTCAACTGAATGATCATGTGTTTATTTTCCCTCCTTCATTCCATTAATTGTGATTTATTAGATTGACTGAATTTCTTATCAATGTATAAAACCATCTTTGCATTTGAGGAATAAATCTCATTTGGTCATAGTGTGTAATCTTTTTAATATGCTGTTGAATCCTATTCTCTTGTATTTTCTGGGATAATATTGGCTTCATAGGCTGAGTTAGGAATCATTCCTTCCTCTTCAATTTTTTGGAAGAGTTTAAGGATGATTGGTGTTAATTCTTCTTTAAATGTTTGATATAATTCATCAGTGAAAGCATCTTTTGCTAATTTTTAATTTTTGTGAGTTTTTAAAATTACCAGTTCAATCTCCTTATTAGTTATAGATCTATTCAAATTTTTTATTTCTTCATGATTCAGTCCTGATAGTGTGCACATTCCTAGGAATTTGCTCATTTCATTTGATAATACAATTTGTTAGTGTACAATTGTTTATAGTACTCCTTATAATCTTTTCTATTTCTGTCAAATTGACAATAGTGTTCCTTCTTTTATGCTGAATTTTGTCTTCTTGCTCTTTTTTAGTCAACCTAGCTAAGTTTGTCAATGTTGTCAATCTTTAAAAAATCAACTCTTTATCTTACTGACTTTCTTTATTGTCTTTAAAAAAACTTTTATTTGTCTTTAAACTTTATTAATTCCTTCCTTCTGCTAGTTTCGGAGTTAGTTCTTCTTTATTCCCCAGTTTCCAAAGGTATAAAATTAGGTTATTGATTTGAGACCTTTTGTTTTAATAAATGTAAGCTTTATGGCCATAAATTTTCCTGTTATCTCTGCTTTTGCTACATCTCATAAATTTTGGGATGTCATGTTTTTATTTTTCTTTTACTCAAGATATTTTATAATTTTTGTTTGTGATTTCTTTTTTGGTTGTTTAAAGGTATATTGTTGCACTTTAATATATCCAGTTTTCCTTTTGCTATTAATTTCTCATACTTCCATTGTGATCAGAACAGATAATTTGTATTATGCCAATTCTTTTTCAATTTATTAAGACTTTTTCTGTTGCCTAATACATGAGTTACATGAGGAGTGCTCCAAGTGCACTGGAGAAAATGTATATTCTGTTATTGCTGGATGAAGTGTTCTGTGTGTGTGTGTTAGGTCCAGTTGGTTATAATGTTGCTCAATTTCTCTGTATTCATATTTAATCTTCTGTCTGGTTGTTCTATCTGGAACTGAAAGTGGAGTACTACAGTGTCCTACTATTTTAGAATTATCCAGTTCTCCCTCCAATTCTTCCGTGTTTACTTCTTTTTTTATTTTTTGAGATGGAGTTTTGCTCTTGTTGCCCAGGCTGGAGTGCAATGGCATGATCTCCACTAACCACAACCTCCACCTCCCAGGTTCAAGCAATTCTCCTGCCTCAACCTCCCGAGTAGCTGAGATTACAGGCATGTGCCACTATGCCCAGCTAATTTTGTATTTTTAGTAGAGACAGGGTTTCTCCATGTTGGTCAGGCTGGTCTCGAACTCCTAACCTCAGGTGATCCACCCACCTCAGCCTCCCAAAGTGCTGGGATTACAGGCATGAGCCATGGCGTCCAGCTTCATGTTTACTTCTTATAGTTTGGAGCGCTGATGCTTGATGCATATATGCCTATAGTTGTTGGCAAATTAACCCCTTTATCATTATATAATAATCATTCTTTGTCTCTTGTAACAGTTTTTAACTTAAAGGCTATTTTGTCTGATATTAGCTTAGTCGCTTTTGCTCTGGTCATTTATGTTTTGGTCACTATTTGCATAGAATATCTTTTCCCATTTTTTGACTTTCAATTTACGGATGATATTAAATCTAATATGAGTCTCTTATAGACAGCATACATTTAGGATTCTGTCTTTCAATCCATTCTGTCATTCCATGTCTTTTAACTGGGAAGTTGAAGCCACTTACGTAAAGTAACTACTGATAAGGACACTTTTTGACATTTTGTTTTTTGCTGTATGTCTTAGAGCTTTTTGTGTCCCTCATTTTATGCATTACTGTGCTCCATTTTGTTTGTTTGATTTTTTTATAGTAACACATTTTGAATTTCTTCTCATTTCCTTTTGTGTATATTCCATAAATATTTTCTTTGTGGTTACTGTGGGGATTATATATAACATTCTAAAGTTATGACAATCTTTGTTAAATTGATTCCAGTGTAACTTCAATCACATCCAAAAACTCTGCTTCTTTACAACTCCTCCTCCCCAAATACTTTATGATGTCAAGGTCACAAACTATACCTTTATACATTATGTTCCCATTAACATAGACTTATAATTCTTTTTGCTTTTTGCTTTTAACTATAATATAACAATTAAAATCAGAGTTATAGGCCAATATTTCTGTTCACGTATTTACATTTACTGGAGAAATTTATATATATATATATATAATTTTCTTGAGATGGAGTCTTGCTCTGTCACCCAGGCTGAAGTGCAATGGCATGATCTCGGCTCACTGTAACCTCTACCTCCTCGGTTCAAGTGATTCTCCTGCCTCAGCCTCCCAGGTAGCTGGGATTACAGGTGTGCACTACCACGCCTGTCTAATTTTTTGTATTTTTAATAATGACAGGGTTTCACCATATTTGCCAGACGGCTTTCAAACTTCTGACCTCATGATACATCCGCCTTGGCTTCCCAAAGTGCTGGGATTACAGGCGTGAGCCACTACACCCAGCCTAGAGCTCTATATTTTGACAGAGTCTTGAGTGTTCTTTCTTTCAACTTGAAGGACATTTGTTACGATTTCTTCTGAAACAAGTCTATTGGTAATGAACAACATCTGCTTTTAGTTATCATTGAATGTCATAATTTATTTCACAGTTTTTATAACAGTTTTGCTATACAGAGAATTATAATACAGAGTGAGACCATAAAAAATTATACATATATGAAATACAGAGTGAGACCATATATATATGGTCTCTTAAAGCATATATAGCTTTAAGACAAATATATATATATGTGGTCACACTCTGTTGCCCATACTGGAATGCAGTGGCATGATCATGGCTCACTGCAGACTTGGCCTCTCAGGTTCAAGTGATCCTCCATGCCCAGCTAATTTTTTAATTTTTAATTTTTTTGCAGAGATGGGGT
Source organism: Plecturocebus donacophilus (assembly GCA_004027715.1). NCBI lineage: Eukaryota > Metazoa > Chordata > Mammalia > Primates > Pitheciidae > Plecturocebus > Plecturocebus donacophilus. The sequence continues at coordinate 68,593 of PVKP010005622.1, read as the reverse complement.
CTCATTATTTTGTCCAGGCCAGTCTCGAACTCCTGGACTTCTGTGATCCTCTGCCTTGGCCTCCCAAAGTGCTGGAATTACAGTGATAAGCCACTGCACCCAACCTAGAATTTTCAACTGATACTTTAAGAAAAATTTTAGCACCTTAAATATATCATTTCATTGTCTCTGGCCTGTGAAGGCCTGTGAGTTATTTTTTGTTTTGTTTTGTTTTGTTTTTTGCTGAGAAATCCACTTACAGTCTGTTCTGGATCACTTGTACATAACAAGTTGCTTTCCTTTTGCTCTGTTCAAGATTCTCTTTGTGTCAATAGATTGATTGTAATGTGTCTTGGGGTTGATCTCTTTGGGTTAATCCTACTTAAGACTTCTTGTATTTGTGTATCCATATTTATCTTCACATTTGTGAAGCTTTTGTTCGTTATTTCTTCAGATAACCTCTCTGCCCTTTTCCCTCTTTCCACCTCCTGAGACTCTGATAGTTCATATTTTGTTCTCTTGATGATATATCATAAGTCCCTTAAGATGCATCCTAAGTTAATTTTTTTATAGTTTTTTCTTTTGCTCTTCAGAATTGATTATTTCAAATGGCCTGCCTTGAAGTTCAGTGATTTATTTATTTTTTGTCTGATTGGGACAGCGGTTGAGCCTTTAGAGTGAATATTTCATTTAATTCTTGTATTTTCATGCTCCAGAATTTCTGTTTCTTTTAAAATATAAAATTTCTTTTAAAATATAAATTTTATAATTTAAATTAAAATATAAATTTAAAGTATAATTTGTTCATATTATCATTTTGTTCATTAATATTTTTCCTGATTTCCCTTAGTTCTTTGTCCATATTTTTCTTTAGTTTTTTTGAGTATATTTAAGACAAATGTTTAAGAACTCTTTGCCTGGCCAGTCTGATACCTATTTTTCTTCAGGGATGATTTCTGGAAATTATTTTGTTCCTTTTATTGGGTCATGTTCCTTTTTTTTTTTTTTCTATGGCTTGTGATTGTTTATTGAAAATCGAGCATTGAAAACACATCAACCTTCCCAATCTTGGCAGGCTGACATGGAGGAGCTTCACTAATTAGGGGGCCTTTCAGCCTAGGGATCAGACTGCAGTGAGGCTTAAGATATTCTGAGGTCTTTTTAAGGCATATTTCCTGGCTGGGCCTGTGTGAGATTTTTTTTAAAAACCTTTCCTCTCTCCACAAAAATAGCTGCTTTAAAATGTCCTAATTTGCTGGAGTCTCACCCCAGTTTCTCCTTGGCGAATTAGATGTTCTATCATAGTTCTCTGTTAAAAATCGTTTGCCCCCAGGTATCTATAGGTCTACAGTCACGCACCACAGTACCTGCCGGTGCCTTCCACAGTTTCCACCAGCCTCAGTTACAGCGTTTTCATTTTCTGTCTGAGCTCCAAGTCAGGCAAGACAGCAAATCGTCCTGTGGAAAGCCCACAGACAAGTTAAAACATTGCAAGTATGTTGTACTCTTCTCCTCCCAGCTCCAGGGAGGAAACTAGGAATTAGGACATTTTCTCCCAACTGTGCCACACTGGAGAAGGGGTGAGGTGGGGGGAGTAAAAACACCACAAAATTTCCCATCATTTGACTGTGGCTTTTTTTCAGTGGGAATTCACTTGGTGGCTATAGGTCTTTGACTAGTTTTCAGAGCTCATATAAAGTTATTTCAGTACATCTACAGATATTGTATTTAATGTTTCAGTGGGGAAACAAAGGTGTAGATCTTCCTAGCCTGCCATCTTGCTGACATTACTCCTGTTTAGTACTTTAACATAATACCTGGCAAAAGAAAGACATTGATATTATGATTTTTTTTCTAATTATGTGCACATTCTAGACTTTTTCCTGAGGGTAATAAGAAGGATAAGCTGCACTGGGAACAAACTGGAGGATTGTTTTAAGTGACTGCACAGAGAGGAGATGGGATTCATGATACCTCTTAAATCACACTATGTACATGACTGTTTTCTGAGAACATTCATTAGATGTAAAGAGAACCCTCAAACTGCCTCTAGTATGTAACTCAGAAGTAGAATATGTGAGAATCATAAAATTAAAAATGGAGCTTATAAAATCTACATAGCCTCTGAAAAGATGGCTAGGTTTAAGTAAAGAATAAAAGAATTAATACTAACTATTTTTGGTGTTTTCTGTTCTCAGAAGACTAATTCCTTGTCCAGGGTAGTCTGGTAGCAATTCTAGACATTGTATTTTAAGAGCTGCATTGTTTAAAATCTATGAAAAATCAGTAGTTAACTTTCCTCAACTCTTTGCGGGAGAAGAGTGATTTTCAGGTTGGTGAAGGATGCAAAATAATGAACTTGGAGCTTCAATTAATGAGCTTTGGGATTAGGGTTGGGTAAGCTAAATCATAGAAAAATATAATGTTAGTTAGTGGTACAAACTTTCAAGGGTGAAAATCAATAATCCAGGTGGGGGAAAAATGCTGAATCCCACATACTTGTTTCCCGTCTCACTCTAAATAAGTGGTGAGAAAAACTGGGGACTCTTAAAGGCCATTCTTTCTTTGTATCCAACTCTGGACCCCTCTGTCTCTTTTTTATAGCATCAAGAAAGGAAACGTTGACAAGTGATACATTTTTTCCATCACGATGTGTTTTTCTCAGTCCAGTCAAGATAAATAAATGTTTGACCTTATTCTTAAAGTCCTCCAAAGACATCGTGATATAGCTTCCCTCAAAAACTCTTTCAAGACATTTATAGTCAGAATACTAATAATTTGCTTTTTCCCCCCTTCCTAGACTGTTTTTCTTTTATTCTATTCTCTGGAATTAAATTAATAATGGTTGATCAGGATCTTATTTAAGACAAATTGTATAGATTAGAAAATAGTTGAATTCTACCCCAGCCTTCTGTTCTTTCAGCTAAATAGTTCCAAAACTCTTCACCCTTTTGCCGCACAGTATCAATGCTCAGTAAGTATTGATCCTATTTTCCAATATTTTACGCACTTTTGACCGGGAGAAAAATTATAGCTCATGCCTGTATTTGACTGTATTTATTTTGTTGCTAATCCCCTTCAGGGCAGAAATAAGTCTCACAAACAGCAATAGAGAATAGTAACAGACTGGTCTTTTTCTTTTCTTTTCTTTTCTTTCTTTTTTTAAACAGAAAGACAGTCTTGCTCTATTGCCAGGCTGTAGTGCAGTGGCACGATCTCAGCTCACTGCAACCTCAGACTCCCTGGTTCAAGCTATTCTTCTGCCTCAGCCTCTCCCGAGTAGCTGGGATTACAGGGGCAAGCAACTATGTCCAGCTAATTTTTTTGTATTTTTATTAAACATGAGGTTTCACCAAGTTGGCCAGGATGGTCTCAATCTCCTGACCTTGTGATCCACCTGCCTCAGCCGCCCAAAGTGCTGGGATTACAGGCATGAGCCACTGCGCCCAGCCACAGACTGGCCTTTAATATCCTCCTATTGCTGGACCTATCATCTGGTTAACACTACATTTTTAGTAATTTAGATCTGAGGCATAGTATCAACTAATACATTTATATGAATTTTTAGAACCCAGATTTCAGAACTCTGAGACAATTTGGTTCGAAACAAAAATGAAACTTGATTTCCACAGAACTATCATGACACTAGAAGCCAATAAGGGGTTCTTCTGGTATGAATTCCTAAAATTCTAAGGAGAATCACTAACTATCTGGATTCCTGTTTTGGGAATGCAGTTGGATTAGATGGCCTCTAACATTCCTTCCAAACCCAAGATTATGGGATTCTGTGAAACTATAGCATACATAAATTCTATTTTTTCTACCAGATATCTGTGTGAATGCATTTCCTTTTGTTTACCTTCAAATATCTCATTAATATCATAACTTTAGACATCCATGTGTTTGAGTTCACACGTAGGCTCTGTCCCTAAACATTCATATTTATTTTGCTGTTCTTTCTTCTCCATCTCTAAGATACATCCTTGTGTTATTTGTGGACATATAAGAATCTTATCTGTGGCAAAGCTTGTGCCACGTGAGGACAGAGTCATCAAAGAACATTTTAGGATTAAAGGTTGGTGAGTGGAGCCCTGGACTATTGTAAGAAGTTGTGGCTGAGCTATGTTTAGGAAACTGGTGCCCTCAGCAGCAGCCCATAGATTCCCCAAGAGTAGCCAGGGCTGACAGCTCAGCACAGTGAAATTAAAAATAGTGAAATTTTAAAACACACATCAATTTTAATGCAATCTGTATGTTTGGCTTATCTTTATTCTCGGCATTTGTCAGAGGAGAAATAAGACATACTTGTAGGAAAATTAAATAAATAAACTCTTCTCTATGAAAAGGAAAAGCAAAGCAATAAATTACAAATGCTTTTCTTTCCTCCATCAGAGTTTAACATTCTAGCGTCTAATCAAAAAATTGAAAGTCTCTTTTCTATTATTATAGTGCATTAGATAAATGGGTTTAAAAAATGCACATATTTAGAACAGAACCTCATTCTGATTAAGCTTTCAATTCAGTTACCGCTTGCTTTATTTTTGATAGGCTTCATGGGAGAAGCTTTATTTTATTTAATTTATTTTTGACGCTTCAAACACTGCTGAAATCTGGTATAATATGAATTGTTTTGATTTCCAAATACAATTTTCCCAAATCCAGACAAGGAGAAAGTGATACTTCTGTTTACTCTCAAGTAGAGCATCCAGTCCACTGTGTCTCTAAGCCTTTGTATATGGTACAATAAAAAGTTTCCGGTAAGTACACAGGGATCTGGATCTGCAACTATGTTTCATTAATCCACAGAGAACTTGCTGAAGATAGTATACATTTGCTTAAGATTTCCTGGCTAATTTTAGTTCAGGTTTTTGTAATGAGTAATGGACCTGTATGTCAGTCTTAACTTTTATACAAACTAATTTTGGGATGCTAAGTAAATTTCACCTAGATTTTTAGCAAAAGCCTTGGAGCTTTTGCTAAATATCCAACCTCACATTTGACAGAGGATCACAAGGTCTGCTGTGGTTAAATGTCTCACTCATGTAGAGATGTTTGTAGTAGATCTAAGATTTGTTTTTGTCTTTTAAATTTACTTTTATTTAAATTAAATAAAAAATGAGATGAGGGTCTCACTATGTTGTCCAGGCTGGTATTGAACTCCTGGGCTCAAGCAATCCTCCCACTTCAGTCTCCCAAAGTGCTGGAACTACAAGTGTGAGCCACTGCACATGGTCTGTTTTTGTTTGTCTAAATGTGCAATACTCTCTCCACTTTACCGGACTATCTGCTATTATACTATACAAACTACCTGAAATCCAAAATAATAGCACTGAATGACCAACTTTACGTTATACTTTTAATTAAGAAAAAAATAGATGCAGAACTATTTTAAAACATATAAAATGAATTGTTACAATGCTATCACTGTGGATGTTTCTCTGTTGAGATTTTCTGGTTATTCATTTATTTCCTTTTCTATTCTTGAGCATAGTTATAATAACTACTATTAAAATCTTTGTCTACTGATGCCATCATCTGGATTGTCTTGGGGTTAGTTTTCACTGATTACTTTTTCTCTTGATTATGGTCACATTTTTTCGTTTCTTTGTAGTTTAGTAATTTTGATTATATTCTGGACATTGGTACAAAACTTTGGATTCTGTTATGCCTTTCTGAATGTATTGATTTTTTCTTTTTGTTTTGTTTTTAGCAGACAATTAATGTGGCAATAATCAAAGTCCAGCTCCTGTGTTCTCTGTGGTGGGCAGCAGTAGAAATCATTGCTGAGCCGTTTTAGCCCTAGCTGGTTTGCTTCTAGTCTTTCCTATAGAGGAAGCATTCAGAGATCAGCCAGATACTCAAATCGATTTTTTTTTTTTTAAGGCAGAGTTTCTCTTTTGTTGACCAGGGTAGAGTACAACAGCGTGGCCTTGGCTCACTGCCACCTCCGCCTCCCAGATTCAAGTAATTCTCCTGCCTCAGCCTCTCAAGTAGCTGAGATTACAGGCACCCACCACTGCACCTGGCTAATTTTTGTATTTTTAGTAGAGACGGGGTTTCCTCATGTTGACCAGGCGGGTCTGAAACTCCTGACCTCAGGCTATCTGCCCTCCTCGGCCTCTGAAAGTGCTGGTATTACAGGCGTGAACCACTGCGTCTGGCCTGAACCAATTTTTAAACGCAGAATTTAGGGCTTTCCCTTTGTGAATATCTTTTTTCTGACACCTCTTTCCTCATTTTATAGCTGCTGTGGTCACTTCAAACTCTGTCCTGTGTTTCCACAAGCCAGTGAGACTGCAGGGAATCTACTGAGTTTCAGTAATTCCACTTCATGCTCGCTGGGGCTGCCTTCAGGCAAAAGTCCTTGAAATACTGAAAACTTACCCAGCGTCATCCCATTTCCTTCTTCTAAGTGTAAATTTTCCTCAGCATTTCCCTACTTTTGTTGGCTTGCAGTATCTTCAGGTAGTGATTTTACTCTTCTTTAATTTTGTTGTGTGTATCCAGATTTGATAGTTATTATCTGTGCAAAGATTGATCCATTAGAAGCTACTCCTTCATTGCCAAAATAGAAAGCAGATTTTAAAAATGGATTTCTCTCAGGAGGAAATTTTTGTAGTTATTTTTGAATTTTATTCTCCCTTTTCCCCCATTACAGACCATATAAAATAAATGCTCAGTATAAAAATGGGGGAAAATTTTATATCATATGTTTTGATCACATAGATTGCATATCCACATATATGGTATGCTTAATGCTTATACTTTATATATATATTAAGTATAGAGAACAACATGTTGTCATTGCATACTTTTCAGAATACACACTATCTATTCAATACTTTATTTTGTGACCAAGGCTGGTGTACCAGACCTTTGATGTGAATGTTTTTTGCCACTGTCTCTGGAACCTTACAATATCACGCTGTGTTAGCCAGGACAGTGACTGTCGCTCCAGTATAACCATCACCTCTTTTTTCTGTCCCTACCATCTTCACTTCTCCTTAACATTGTGTTCTCTGTTCCCTTTTACTTGTGGAAGTCACAGAGCACACAAGAATTGTGGCCAACCCAGGCTAGTCTTCAGAATTAGCAGAGCATCTCTGCCTCTTCTCTCTCTTTTTAATAATTCTCATTTTGGTTTTCTTTTTATAGATAGTCCCAGTTTTCTCAGAGATGTGCGGCTATTCCCATTGAGTATTCCAAGATTTTTCTTGCCCAGTCTCCATATTACATCCCATAATTAAATTGGAAAGGTTGATTATAGCTTTTTGTCCAGTGAGTCAATGTCAAAGTGAGAAATCTTAAGAAGAAAAATGGATTTGTACTGGTGTGTCATTGATTGCTGGCGGGAAGATCACAAGTTTCTCAGTTACTGTAGCCTCTGGTTGTAGTATTTAGAGAATACCTGAGAATAACTGCTCTGAGAACAGTTAGGATGATTTTGCCTATATCTAAAAAGCTAACCTAAAAGGCTTAATCAATAGGTGTTTATTATCTCTCATCACAGTAAGTTCAGAGTAAGGAAAGAGTAAAGTTGGTTAATTTATTATCTCAGTGATATGAAGGCTTTGTATGAGCTTCTCAACAATTCTTCTGGCTTTTGTTCTTATGGTCACAGGTAACTGCCTCAATGCTTAGCATAAGACAACTTCCAGAGGCAGGAAAGTATAAGGGATGTGCCTGTGCTTATTTTTCATCAAATAAGAACACATTTTCCCCAAATTTCCCCATAAACAGCCTTTATATCTTCACTGGCTAGAAATGGGTCCTATGCTTTCAACTAAACAGTTCATGACAAAGGAGAATGGGATTATCATGATTAGCCTAGACCAGGTGTTGAACAGTGGTTGAATTGTGGCGTCCCACAAAATGCATGTTTACCTGGAGCCTCAGAACGTGAGACATTATTTAGAAATAGGACTCTGCAAATGTGATTAGTTACGGATCTTTATATAAAATCATCCAGGAGTCGTAGTGAACCCTATATCCAATGGCAAGTGTCCTTACAGGATGAGGGGAAAACACAGAGAGGAAGGCCACGTGAAGATGAAGATAGCGATGGGACTGAGGCTGCCACCAGCCAAGCGATGCTGCTCAGAACCTGAGAGAGGCAAGGAGCAATTCTCTGGAGCCTTCAGAACACGGCCTTGTCAGCACCTTGATTTCAGACTTCTGGAGGACAGAGGTGTAGAGGAACAGATGTTCGTTCTATTAAACCTCCTAATCTGTGGCGATCTGCCACAGCAACCCTAGGAAACTACGCTATACCAGAGTTTGGCAAACTAAGGCCCACAGTCAAAGCCTGCCGTTGACTGTTGATATAAATCCAGTCTTACTAAAACACAGTCAAACCCATTCATTTACACACTGCCTTTGGCTGCTTTCCAAGACAGTGGTAGAGCTGAGTAGTTGTCACAGAGACTTTATGTCCAGCAAAACTTAAAATACTTACTTTCTGTCCTTTTGCAGAAAAAGCTGGCTGGTCTTTGACCCAGAGCAATAGTGGTTCAGCTTCTAGGGCTACAGAGAGGCCCATATTTTTTGACCATGTAATTTCTCAACACCTGAACAAAGGGAAGTTCTTTTAGCAAAGAGGTCAGGCAAATTCTTACAGATAGTAAACCAAAATAATCATGAACATGTGAAGGCTAAACATAGATTGTGCATAATGATAAACTAATACTTCTTAATTATCCACACTTGTAGTTTTAATCTACAAAATTCATCAAATTTATAGGCTCCCAGGTAGATTTTGTTATTATGTGTTATTATTTATCTGTATGTGTTAATAGATTACAAATTTGGCAGTAGATGTAACCTACAATATTCACTGCAATCATGTTTATCTTGTGAATTGTGTATATAAAATATATGTTACAAACTTCCCTTTCTGTATTCCTGGACCTCTAGATGATGATATTCAAGACTTGGGGTTAAAAACACTAGACATTTCTGGGCAAGGTGCGGTGGCTCATGCCTGTAATCCCAGCACTTTGGGAGGCCGAGGCGGGTGGACCACCTGAGGTGAGGAGTTCGAGACCAGCCTGGCCAACATGTTGACACCCCATCTCTACTAAAAATACAAAAATTAGCTGAACGTGGTGGCAGGTGCCTGTAATCACAGCTATTGGAGAGGTTGAGGCAGGAGAATTGCCTGAATCTGGGAGGTGGAGGTTGCAGTGAGCCGAGGTCACATCACTGCACTTCTGCCTGGGTGACAGAGTGAGACTCCATCTCAAAAACAAAACCAAACAAAAACAACAAAATTAAGCCAAACAAAAACAAAACAAAAAAAAACCAAAAAACACTAGACATTTCTACAGGAACAAATAAAGGGTGGTACTGGGGCAAGGTTAGACATGTAGCTCCTGGAATAGAATTGAGAGTTTAGGGAAAAAAACCCAACATGTTATTTACGGTCAATTGAATTTGAACAAAAGTGTCAAGGTAATTTAATGGGTTAAAGATAATCTTTTCAACAAATAACAATGGGACAACTGAATATCCACATGCAAAATGATTAATTTCGACCATGACATTCTATCATACACAAAAAATAATTAGAAACAGGCTGTAGATTTAAATGTTAGTTAAAACTATAAAACATCTAAAATAAAGCATAAAAGAAAATTTTTTTGATCTCAGGTTATGCAAAGAGTTCTTAGAAATGATATCAAAAGCATGTTTCACAAAGGAAAAAATAATAAACTGGACTTTTTCAAAATTTAGAACTTTCAAGCTTCTAAAGTCACCATTAAGAAAATGATAAGATACCCACAGGCTGAGAGCCAATATTTTAAAATTATATAGCAAATAAAACACTTATACATAGAATATGTAAAAATACTTGCAACTCAACAATAAGGCAAAGAACTCAACTTAAAAATAAGCAAAGGATTTCTATTCTACCAAAAAAATACTTGCATTGTATGTTCATCACCATACTGTTCACAATAGCAAAGACATGAAATCAACCTAAGACCCCATCAATGGTGTATTGGATAAAGAAAATGTGGTATATCTACTCCATGGAATACTATGCAGCCATGAAAAAGAAAGAAATAATGTTCTTTGCAGCAACATGGATGCACCTGGAGGCCATTAACCTAAGTGAATTAATGCAGGAACAGAAAACTAAATACTGCATGTTCTCACTTATAAGTGGGAGCTAAACATTAGGTAGTCATGGACATAAAAATGGCAACAATAGACAATGGGAAGTGATTGCAGGCAGAAGGGAGAGAAGGAGGCCAAAGCTGAAAAATGAACTATTGGGTACCGTGATCAGTACTTGGGTGATGAGATCATTCACATTCCAAACTTCAGCATCACGGAATATACCAGGCAACAAGCCTGTGCAGGTACCACTTGAATCTAAAATGGAAGTTGAAATTATTAAAAACCAAAGACCAAGGGATTTAAATAGGTATCTCTTCAAAGAACATATTTGAATGGCTAAGAATCACATGTAGAAATGCTTAACATTATTACTTGGGGAAACGCAGGATAAAACCACAATGAGATGCCTTTTCAGTCAAAAAAAGACAGTAACAAGAGCTGACAAAGATATAGGGAGCTTAGAATTCTCATACATTGCTAGTGGGGATGCAAAATGGTACGGATATTTTAAAAAATTTAGTTTGGCAGTTTAATACTTTAATAAAAACATAAACTTAATGTGCCACACGGCATAACAATTCTACTCCTAGGTATCTATGTAAGAGAAATGAAAAGGTATCTCTATAGAGAGACTTGTATGCAAAAGTTCGTAGCAAAATTATTCATACTAAATAACTGGAAACAATGCAAATGTTTATCATCTGGTGAATGAATAAAGAAAATGTAGTCATCCATGCAATGTACTATTCAACAACAGAAAGAAACCAGCTACCAAAACATGCTTAAGCATGAATGAACCTCGAAAAACTTACGCTGTATAAAAAAGCCAGACACAAATGACAAAATGTTGTGTGATTCTATTTTTATGAAATGTCCAGAAAAGGCAAATCTATAGAGAAAAAGTAGCTTATGGTTGCCTGGGACTGCAGGATGAAAATGGAGAATAACAACAAATAAGAATAAGGAATCTTTTTATAGGAGAGTTGGAAAGGGTTCTAAAACTGGATTGTGGTGGCTGTTGCACAACTCTATAAATTTACTAAAGATCATTAGTAGCTGGGTGTGGTGGTGTATGCCTATAGTCCCAGCTACTCAGGAGCCTGAAATTGGGGGATAAAATAAAATCAACCAGTTATATAACAGTGGGTGGGTTTATGGTATGTAAGCTATATCTCAGTATGATTATTCAAAAATACATAGTAAGGGATTTTTTTTAAACTGTGCAAATATTTAACTTTTGTCCAACAGATGCAAACTGCAAAGGATATCACCTGTATCCATTGCTATTTCAACTACAAAACTGATTACAAAAAGGCTAAGGAGAGATTGGGAGTTCTTGTTCTTGTCAGAGAGATGCTTAAATCTCATAACCATTGTGTAGCTCAGAGTGAAATATCTGAGCTTCCTGGCCTCCTACAGACCTAGTAAGCAGAATAAAAAGATGAGAATCTTATTAGCAGAATGAGCAGAATATACTTTTAAAGTTCTGCTCTATTTCTTTTATCTTTATACTATCGCAGTCAGGTGGGTTGAACAGATATTTTTGACCCCCTTTTAGCCCATAAAATCACAGACACATTACTAATAGACAGTCACATCTGACTTTTCAGACAGTCCTGGCAGCTCCCCCTCCCTTCTCTCCTCAACCCCATCTTCTTATCCTCCCAATCAACTTTATATCTCCACCAACATTGCATCTAAATCCCTTCTTCATTTCTCACTTTTCCTTTTCTCCTCAGAGGAAGAACAGTAAGGCTGTAATCCTTGAGCCAATCTTTGCTTAAAATCTACTCTGGAGTGCATAGGAAGCCGATTCAAGGACAACTTCTTTAGCCAGGGTGCAAATTACATTTTCTGCAGTTTATTTTATTATTTTGTGAGTTCCTCTCCTTTTTCCAAGTTGTATCCAACTGAAGTTAAATATTACCACATTCTCCAGATGATGAGTGACGATAGAATTTAGCCGTGAGATATAGAAACAGCAACAACGGCAGCAGCAGCGTTTGCTAACTGTTGGGTAAATGCTTGACAGTCCAGGAAACACTTTGCTTGGGTTATCTCCTTCACTCCCCACTCCGGTCTATGAGGTAGGTACCCTTACTACCTTTACTTACAGATGAGAAAATTGGTCTGGGATTATGTTTAGCCAAAAAGTGGCAGAGAGCAGGTCTGCCTGAATTTAAGCTTGTGGCATGGCATAAGCTCATGTCAACAGCCCTTTTTCACAAATTTGACATCTTGTCATTTAACCCAAACCCGTGTAGAGAGAGGGAATTGAACAGTGTGGTCTCCTGGTGGCCTTTAAAACCTGAAATTGTGTAGATGGGCTATGACAGTCTCCATCTACCATCCAGGATCACCATGGACACAGCTGTATGCAAAACAAACAAACAAACAAACACCTCAAAGTTAGAAATAAGAAAAAAAATGACATGGTTTTGCAATATCATGATGAAATGTTATTAGGCTATAAGAAGTTTATCTATTTCCCTAGGGATGCAATTGTTTGACCTAGTATTTATTATTGATCAGGATATTTTGTTACCTTGTAAGTTTAAATATCAACTTTTATAAGGCTAATATCAACATAAATTATTCTTGTCCAAAGTGAGAAAAGATAACCCTAGAAATTAGTTTTACTGTCCTGTAGGACATTAACCAGTTTTATATCTAATTTAGCACTCCTATTCTAACATTTTTTCAGACCTATATATATAACTAACTCAGTCTCTGAAATAGTCTTTGAACCAGCTTTACTCTTCTTTTGGTTCTTTCATTAATAAGTTAAATACATCTTTGACATGTGCTCGCTTAATGTTTGTATGAGAGGCATGTTTAACATTTTGAAAATTATACTCTGATAGCTTTAAGCTTGTTGAAAGCAGGAGACTAACTCTTTTTTTCTGTGTCACCAAATGACTACTACCTTGTTTCTAAGAACGTTAAGTAGTTCATTCTCTAAGTCCTTCTCTGCCCAAACATGCTCCGAGCTAGCAGGAAGAAGGCTGCAGCCTGCTTTTCTGCTTCTTGCTGCTTCCTCACTTCAGGCATGGGGAAACATTTAGAAAAGGCTGTATCTCTCCTGTTCTGAGAGGTTCCCAGTGCAAATAGAGGGGAAAGCCAGTATCTCGGTGCTATAATCCTTCTGATAGCTTCTGAGTGCCAGGCATGTTGCTCAATAACAGCATATTAACAAGATACCAAGGCTCTTTTTCTACTTATTTATTTATTTATTTATTTTTAGAGACAGAATCTCTCTATTTTGCCCAGATTGGTCTTGAACTCTTGGCCTTAAGTGATTCTCCATCCTTTGCCTCCCACAGTGCTGGGATAACAGGTGTACGCAAGTCCCCAGTCCCCAGAGCCCTGTTTCTAAACACAGGGAATGTGCTGCGGGTGTCCACACTGACTTTGTTACAGGCAGCTCAATAGCAGGACAAAGGCTCAGCCACCTCGAATTCCTCCTTCTGACAAAAGAAGTGCTGCACACAGAACACTTAACACACTTCAGAGCTAAATGATACCATTTCAAAATATTGGCGCCTGGAGGAAATAATGGGTGTTAACTGCAGCAATGAAGGGGTGAAGTAACCTGGTTACTAATGTACAATGGGGCCTATTATTTTCAGCCAGGATGAAGTGTTGTGAGTCTGATTAACTGTAATGAGCAATGCTGTGCATATTTCAACAAGGAAAGGAGCATAGGAGTCTAAAGTTATTTCTGCCAAAGCTATCTCTGCATCTGTCAGTGGAATCACTTCAGGAGTAGCCTTGTGTTAAGGATGCAGCTTGATGTTGGTAAAATGAGAAGGAATCTGAAAGCTCCAGGCTGAATCGCCAACAGATCTCAATGAAATGACTTGGCATGATATATAAAAACACCCAGTTTGGAACCTAGTACTTTCCTAAAACAGAAAGGTACTGTGAAGCTTTCGTATAGAAGATTGGTTGGGGCTCTTTTAAGCACCCTGAATCTTTAGAGTGGTTGATCATGTTTATTTTCCAGATGGGCATCCCCGCCATGACTGTGAATTGGTGTGATGGTATGCAACTGCTGCAATAATGTGCTAACAATCTTGTTTAAATTGCCTGTGTTTTCTGAGGGTTGTTTTAATTCATCACTTTTACTTTTTATCTTTCTTTTATTATTATTGTTTTCATTTCACAAATATGACATGAATATCTTCTCCTTGTAAAAGATCTAAAGAGTAGCTATTGGTATTAAATATCATGTTTTAGTCCATATTTTTTCACTCCTTGCTTTCCAATCAAATACACTTCTGCTCCTCTGTCCGGTAGGAACCATTGGTAATAGTGAAAACAGCTTGCTGTGTGTCTTCCTAGTCTCTTTTAAATGATTACACACAAACTCATACACTTTTTTCTTTTCTTCCTACCCTATTCCCTCAAAAAAAAAAAAGACACACACACACACACACACACACACACACACACACACACAGGTTTAAATATGTTTGCTTTTGCAATATTTTTTCAGCAACAGTAGGTTAGTAAGAACGTTAGTAAGAATGGACCTACTTCATTTTTATTAAAGATTGAATGCTTTTTTATTGCATGGATTTTCCCCAAATTGTTTCACTAGAAACCTATTTACTGACATGTTTGTCGATTCTGAGTTTCCACTCTTGCAAATAATGGTGCCATAAACATTTGTTGTAAACATCTTTTGCATATGTTAACTATTTCTTAATGGTTATTTTCATGGAAGTGGAATTCTTGGGTCAAATAGTATGCTTTAAAATATTTTTACAGAGTCCACCATATAGCATTAAAAAGACTATCAATTTATAATGCCACCAAGAATATTTGAGAATAAAAGTTTTTCTCAGTCTTACAAACACTGAATATTATCAACCCTTTATAAAGAGTTGTGCCAGTTTGATGACTGACTAAAACAAAAAACAATAAAATCATGGCAGGGTAGTGAACTGGTTTAAGACCTAGTCAAATTCAGTTTAAACCCAAGCTCCACTATAACTAGCTGAGATCTGTGGGCAAGTTATTTTGGTTCTCCAGGCAACCTCTCCTTTCTTTGCACTGGAAAAACTGTGATAAAGCTTGGTTGTAAGGCTTCAAAATTAGCACAGGTAAACCCTGAAACAGTGGCTGGCTGGTAGCAAGCACTCAATAAATGCTAGGTATTATTATTATTATTAGCATTTTACTGATTTTAATAGAGCTGCATACATTTTAATATATTTATTGGCCACTTGAAATTTGTATTTTAATTATGTTTTAATATAATTTCTGTTATGTTGAGTTCTTTAACAATTAAAAAAATAATTTGGAACTATACATATATGATATAGGACTTTTGTCTTATTTGTATGTTAGAAATATTTTTCAGAGTTATTCTTGTGTTCTTCAATGTTGGATATGCTGTTTTTTTGTTTTTAAGTTATAGAAGTTTAAAATTATTCTTCGATGAAATCTGTCCACTTTTTTCCACTATGACTTGTCCATTCAAAGTCTACTTAGGAAAACTTCCCCAAACAAAATTTTTAAAACAAACAAACAAAAACACGGCAATAATCATAAAGGCTCATTTATTTATTATTAAACATTTAGCTCTCTAATCTTTTTGAAATTGTAAAATGTATGGTTTGCCTATGGTGTGAAATGGAAGATTTATGTAGTTTAGTTTTCTATGAAACCATCATATAAACAGTATATCCTGTCTATATTTACTTGAAATTACATCCTATATCTTAACAGAAAATAAACACCCATGAATTCATGGATCTGTTTCTCAATTCTCAAATTCTGTCCCATTTATTTTCTTTTTATATCAATAGTCCAATTGTTTTTATTACAGTAGTTTTTCTTTCATGTGATAGTAAACTGATAAAGCAATTGCCTACCATTTTTTTTCTTTTTCAAAATTTTCATGTTATCCTTGAGGTTTTTTTCCTTCTCCAAATGCACTTTAACAACGTGTGTGTTTGTGTGTGTGTATGTGTGTGTGTGTGTGTGTGTGTGTGTGTGTGTAACATAGAGAAATAGATATGGATTTATTTTTAGTTATAAATTCTAGTTTATAATATATGCTAACATATAAGATAATAATTAATTTTTATATGTGAGGATGTGTCTGTTACCTTGTAGAACTTTTTAAATAGTTTTTATTCTAATAATTTATCTGTAGAATCCTCAAATCATCAACCTGGAAACACACTGAACCTTCGTTTCTTCTCTGTAGTTTGGTTTTAGATGTAGGTAATCATACTGCAGAAAATTACTATAATTTTCTAGGTTTCTTTGTGATATTTATATTACTTACATATTTACTTTGACATTTTTATTGGCTAAGCCTGTAGTGTAATGCAGAAGGTGATCTTTTGTGTTTTTCTTGCTCCTAGCTCTAATAGAAATCTTATGTATAATTGCTGTAGGTTTCTGCTTTTTCTTTTTCTTTTTTTTTTTTTGAGACAGAGTTTCATTCTTGTTTCCCAGGCTGGAATTCAATGCCGTGATCTTGGCTCACTGCAACCTCCAACTTCCATTTTCAAGCAATTCTCCTGCCTCAGTCTTCCAAGTAGCTGGGATTACAGGCGCCCACCACCATGCCCACCTAATTTTTGTATTTTTAGTAGAGACAGGGTTTCACCATGTTGGTCAGGCTGGTCTTGAACTCCTGACCTCAGGTGATCCACCTGCCTCAGTGTCACAAAGTGCTGAGACTACAGGCGTGAGCCACTGAGCTTGGCCAAACATTGATAATAATCATTTCTTTCTCTTTTTAAACATTTTTTTTGGAGGTGCAGTTTTACTCTTATTGCCCAGGCTGGAGTGTAATGATGTGATCTTGGCTCACCGCAACCTATGCCTCCTGGGTTCAAGTGATTCTCCTACCCTCAGCCTCCCAAGTAGCTGGGATTACAGGCATGCACCAACATGCCTAGCTAATTTTTGCATTTTTAGTAGAGATGGGGTTTCGCCATATTAGTCAGGCTGGTCTCGAACTCCTGACCTCAGGTAATCCACCCACCTTGGCCTCCCAAAGTTCTGGGATTATAGGCGTGAGCCACCTCACCTGGCCTGCTTTCTGTTTAAAGCTTTCATAAAGTTAAAGACTTTCCATGTATTTCTAGCTGGCCAAAAAGTTTGTTTACTCAGGAATAATCATTCAATTTTATCAAATGCTTTTCAGTTTTTATTAAGATGATTATGTTGGATTTCTCGTTTAATCTATTATCATACCTAGTTACATTAATGGCTTTCTTGATGTTAAACCATTTTGGTATTCGTGAATTAAATGTGCTTGTCATGATATAGTGTTCTTTTAATTTGTAGCTGGATTTGACTTGCTCATATTGTATTTAGATATCTTAGGGAAATAAAAGTGCTCCTTTCATTTCTTCTTTGTAGTTTGGTTTTGATATTAGAGTTAGGTTGGCCTCACAAATATTTCCTGTTCCCTGAAACAGATGGGATTTTTCCTATAAACTCATCTATGTGTGGTATGATGGAGTTTTACTTGTTTGATTTGTTTTTATTTTTGTTTGTTTGAGGCTAGCTCTTTTTTTAAAAAAAAAAAAAATAATCTTTTACCCTCCGCAACAGGGAGCCAAATGCTTCAAGTCAATTCTGACACGACCTGGGGCTAGCATAGAACGTGCAGGTTAAGGATTCAGTCCTACAGGACTGCCCCAATTCAGGTGCCAATTGCAAGTCTCAGGCTTCTACCATTCTTCTCACCAACCTGCCATAAATCAGAATCCCTATGACTCCTTTCCCAGGCTCCCTAATTTGTTAGAAAGGCCCACAGACCTCAGGAAATTTCTTTATTTATTATTATCAGCTGATTATACAGAATACAACTCAGGACCAGCTAAATGGAAAGGATTCATAGGGCAAGGCATGAGGTATGGTGTGTGGGGGCATGGAGCTTTCATGCCCTCTGGGTGCACGTCCCTCCAAGCCCCTTGATGTGTTCATCAACCTGGAAGCACTCTGAACCTATTAATTTTTAGGGGCTTTCATGAAGGTTTCCTTACATAGGCATTATTGATTAAATTGTTGACCGTTGGGGATCAACTTCATCTCTAGCTCTTTTCCCCTTGAGAGAGGGCGTGGATGGGGCTTGAAGTTGCAAAGGGCTAATCATGCTTTGGTCTTCCTGGAAACAGCCCTCCTCCTGAAGTGACCTTGGAATCTCAAAGAGTCACCTCACTAGAACCAAAGACACACTGATCACTCCTATCAGAAATTACAGGGATTAAGGTGCAAAGATCAAGTATCTATTTCTTATTTTGTCACATCTAGTATTCATTTTTCCATCCTTTGTCTGTTATTCCCTCTGTGTCTTTTAATTTCAGGAGCCCTCTTGTACTCCACAGGTCACTGTATTTTATTTTTCAGAGTTTAAAATGAACTTTTTTGGTGTGATTGCTGATATACTTTAATTTTACTGTTTTTTTTTTTGTTGTTGTTGTTGTTTCTTTTGATATTGCCTGTGGCTGAATTGATTTTAAATTTTGTTCCATTATATTCCCTCCCTTGTGATTTGAAATGTGTATATCTATTTCTATTCTTCTGGTGGTTACATTTATATTTTTAACAATTTTGGCAATTCTGTCAACTGCTATAATATCTATATCTTCCTCTTACATAAGAATAAAAAATTTAGTATTCTTACACTTCTCACCACTCTCTCTGGCAGACTCCATGGTTGAGAACATCTGGGATTTTAGTTCCAGATGGTTATTTTATACATTTTTAAAACATCAAGCATCAACAGTTATTTAAACTTGACTATAACTTTTAGTGTTTTATTTGATTACTACTCTTTCTTGTATCTTACTTGTTTTTTTTCTTTCTATTTTATGGGATTTTCCTTATATACTTTTTTCCTTGAAGTATTTATGGATGGCAAAAATTTCCAAGTCTTTGAAGGTTCAAAAATCTTCATTTTGTCCTCATACTTGAATGCAAGTTTTCCAGGGTCTGGAGTCTGGGTTTAAAATAACAATCTTGGTTCATTTTCTTGTAGCATTCTGTTTTGCTGTTAAAAAATAAGATGTAAATTTAATCGCTATATTATGTAAGTAATCTGTTATTTTCTCTTTGGAAATTTTTAAAATGTTTATGTATGATGTTCTGACATTTTACCATAATGTTGAAAGTTGAGGACCTTTTAAAACTCATTTTGGCATGAGGTAGATTCTTTCAATCTGAAGACCCATGTATTTATTCAGCTCGAAGTAAATTTATTTGAATATTTTTAATCTTTTTTTCTGCTCATTTTCCTTTTTCAGAACTCTTCTATATCTCTTAATATTCTGTTGGTATTTTCTATTTTTTTCTTATTTATGATTTTTATAGGAGAAACTCTTAGTTTGATCTTCTAGCTGTTACTCTTCATCTATACCCATGATGATATTGTTTTAGTATTTAGAACATTAACACTTATTATTACTTTACTTTGAAGATCATTCTTAATTTCAGGATCTAGTGGTTTCTGTATAAGATTTAGTATTTTCTAGAATTACTCTAAGAACATTAATATAGTTTAAGGTCTTCATCTTTTCTTTGCTCTATTGACTGCTGCTTTTTTTAAAAAGAGTGTTTTCCTCCAAATGGAGACTGAGATTTGATTTTCTATGTTTCCCTCTGTTTTCTTCAAAACTTTCCTCTCCTCTTGGGCTGGGGCTGTTTACCTGCCTGTATTCTGGTTGGTTTGGCAGTGGAAGGAGGCTCATATGGTGTTACTGGGTCTATCTCCCACCATGGGGGGGACCCATGGTCACCATTTGTGGTGACTCTTTGGCCCAGTGTCCACACAAACTGCTTTTCAGTGCTACAAATGCCAATACTCCTTTGCTTGACTTGGCCAAGCAAAGAGTCGGGTAGTGGTGGAGGGGCTAACGTATTAGGGTTCTCCAGAGGGACAGAATGAATAAGCTACATGTACACATGGACAGGAGTTTATTAGGGAGAATTGGCTCACACAGTTTTACACAAGGAGGTCCCACCAAGATAGGCCATCTGCAAGCTGGGGACAGAGAGAACTGGTGGTGGCCCAGTCCAAGTCCAAAGCCTCAAAACCAGGGAAGCCGACAGTACAGCCCTCTGACTGGGGCTTCCTGAGAGCCCCGGGGAGGTTACTGGTACAAGTTACAGAGTCCAGAGGCTGAAGAACTGGAGTCCGATGTCCGAGGGCAGGAGGAGAGGAAACTAGGGTCCCTGCCTGGGAAGAGAGCGAGGCAGAAGACGCAGCAAGCTTCTCCTCCCCTTCTTCCTCCTGCCTTGTTCCAGCGGTGCTGGCAGCCGACTAGATGGTGCTCACCCACATTGAGGGGGGTCTTTCTGTCCTAGTCCACTGACTCAAATGTCAGTCTCCTCAGGCAACACCCTCACAGACAGACCCAGAAACAATGCTTCACCAGCCATCTAGGCACTATCCATCCAGTCGAGCTGCCACCGAACATCAACCGTTGCAGACTACCAGCCTAAGAGATGCCAGCACCTGTCTCAGACTGCCCATGCCGTATTCCCTATTAACCCGTGTCACACTCCTTGGCCTTCTTATCCCTCAAGCCCTCTCTTGCATCCATTTTGGACTCTTGTTTTATCTGTTGTCCCTTTTTGTCCCCACAACTTTGATACTATTTGCTTTCTGTTGTTTAGACAATCATCAACATTTTTTTGGCCACTGGCACAGCTCTTATTTCTTTGTCAGTGCTCTTATGAGCTGTTACTCCCACCCCTGACTTGGCTTTCTTATCACTTCATGGGATTTGAGATGGGTTAAAGGTAAATCCACGTGGCTCAGGCTGACTTTCTCAGTCAAGCCTTAGCTTCATCTGTTTGAAATCTCCCTAATAAAATTCCTTTCATGTGTACCTGTATGTTATTCATTCTGTCCCTCTGGAGAACCCTAATACGTAGCCCCTCCACCACTACCTGACTCCTTTGCTTGGCCAAGTCAAGCAAAGGAGTATTGGTATTTGTAGCACTGAAAAGCAGTTTGTGTGGACACTGGCCAAAGAGGCATCACAAATGGTGACCATGGGTCCCCCCGAGGGTGGGAGATAGACCCAGCAACACCATATGAGCCTCCTTCCACTGCCACATGAACCAGAATACAGGCAGGTAAACAGCCCCAGCCCAAGAGGAGAGGAAAGTTTTGAAAAAAAAACCAAGGGAAACATAGAAAATCTTACCTTATTTTAGCTTCATCTATTTATGATAGTCTTCGTCTAGGGAGCAGGGACACAGATTTTCTAACTCTTTGTGGGTAGAGGGTCTTTCATGTGTCTCTCATTGATACTCACTGACTGACACTGTCCTGGCTGGGTAGCAGTATGGGATATGAGACTGCATGCAATGTAGATCCTTCTCCTATAAAAGTGGGTCCAGTGGTGTGCACTTTGAAAAATGCCTCATAATGTAAAAAGATCCATGGGTAAAAAGGTGATAAAGTGACTGAATTTTCCATTAGGCAAAGTGTGGGGAGCTATTTCGTAGATAAGGTGACTATTGAATGTTTTAATCAAGGATGACTCAAAGTTTGCAGTCAGAGTTTGGGTGGATATCAGGAATAAGAAAGCACTGCAGGGATCCCAGGGAAGAGGAGAGAGGTAGGCGGGGTTGCACAGGTTTTGAAGCACATAGCATACTTTACAAAAATTAAGTGATCCATTCTGGTTATCATGCATTTAAAAGGGAAGGGAGGAGTCATTTGGCTGAGGTGTGAGATGTCGCTGAAGGAAATGTGTACCAAGCTCTAATTGCCTTCTATGGGATATCTCTATGAAAGGATCTGCAATTTCCCAAGTGCACATGATGCCGAAACATTTACACTATGGACCGCAGCTTATCTTGACTCCTCAGGAAGAACGAAATAGGGAATGCCCAGAGACAGGGTGGAGGAAATAGCTTCTGCTCGCCATCTCGTCTTAGTCCCTATTGATATTATTGGGTTATTGATAATGGCTTCTGTCTGTGACAGGCAGAACAAGCTCCACTTTTCTGTGTGTCTATCTAATGACAGCATTTGGCTTGGCTGATACATAACACACTACAATCTGGGTCCTGATCATTAGGCAACATCATCAGTTAATAATAAATAAATGTTGATTTACTGTCAGAGAAATAAGATGTCATATAAATTAGATAGGTGTGCTAAAAACTTAAGCAATCATTAGGTTTAGATGAAAAGAAATGAAGCAGCTGCTTCTGAGGCTCATAAGCATGATGGCTGGGTGTTTGCATGCATGTGTGAGATGTGCCACCCTTGAACCTGGTTATGATATTGGCACATTATCTATCTGACATGAAAACAACAACGAGAACAACAAAAATGAGGCCATGAGTGGGTATAAATGAACTAAAATAGAAAAGCATTGCAACATACCTCTGAGTGCTAAGGACCGAAAGGTTTAAAACTATGCAGTCATGCAGGGGTTTTCACATAAAATATTACCTTTGCTCCTCAGAAGAACCATGTGAGTTGAGTTCTATTATTCTCCTCACTTTACAGCTTGAAGAAACTGACAATTTTAGTAACTATTCAAGGTCACACAGCTAGGAAGTGGTGGAACTGGACCATAAACCCGTATTTCCCCAATTGTATGCTCTTTCATTTTCACAAGTAGTCCTTGATACACGACACATTATGTCCTGGTGCTCACAAATGTGAATGTGGAAATTGGAATGTGGAATACTGGATTTTGAGATCACATTTGTGAGATTGACAGCCCAGAACCTACAGATTCTGAGAAAATTTTAAGCGAGAGATGAGTGGAGTGAAACTGTTAACTCATGCAATATGGGCATTTTGACTTTAATAGGGGAATTCTATCAATGTAAAAGCCTTGGGATGAGGGGATGGATCACAAAAGATGGCCGCACAGTTCCTTACCCATTGCCTCACTATATTCCATCTTTTCATTTTGCCAAGTCACAGATACACCAAGTGGAGGAACCAAAACTTAACAATCTTTTTGCATTCATTTATATAATAATCAGCTCCTAGGTTTTTGTTAATTTTTTTTCTTCTTTTTGTTTTTGAAAGTGACAATATAAGCAATATATTTTGTTATTGTTCTTGTTGCGGTAGGTTTGTTAGTATTTCTTAAATTTGAGAATGAACAATTTATTCCCAGTTCTAAAACTCTACTACGCAATCCTCAATTGGGTATTTTGTGTCTGCACATTGTGTATATGTTTGTATGTGGCTGCATGTAAAATGTGTGTTTGAGAATGCACATATGCATTTTGGAAATCATTATTTATAGCTCTTAATTAAAATTTTTTTAAAGGAACTATACAGGGTTAGTTCTTTGTTTTCAAATGTGAGCAGCTGAAATTAGATCCCTCATACACCTTGCCAGAGCAAAACTGTGCAATATGCATAATGTGCTCTTGTCCCCTCTGGAGAGGTGGGGCTAGAGTGGAAATGGCTAATCCTCTTCATGGGGGATGAATTGGAAACTGAGTTTTGCAAACAAAGTCAGAAATAATTTCCCATCTTCATTATTTATGGAAATCAGTTACTGTATTTTAATTATCCACTACTTGTATCACCCACATAAAATGCCTTTCCTTTTATTTAAACTGCAAATAATTGCCAGTAGAATTATTCATTGGAAATTGGAATCTACTTTTTTGATCTCTAGAAAGCCTATTAATAATGAATGAGGATGTTATTTATTTGTTACAATTCCACAAATGGAAACTGAAGAAAGACTCTATATTCCTCACTTATCTCCTCTCACAATACCTAAGTAAACTCATCCCAGGAGAAATGCCAAAATGTGGAAAAGCAACATAAAGATAAGAACAATATTCTTTTTTCCTTTTTTCAAGAAATGAAATGCCTACTCATGTTAACAAATGTGTGCCTACTATGGGAAAGGCACTGTTAAGTGAAGTCAGGGAGAAAGTTAAGATAGACTTGAATTTTACCTTTCAGGATATAATAAACATTCATAAAATCCTTGACATTTGCAAACGATATACCCTGAGACCTTCATCAATCCCCTTATTCATGAATCTTACTACAGCATATAATTTGCTACATAAAATGCAATAAAATATAACTGAAAAATGTAAGTGACCACTTTGGATCCTTGATGATTCTATACATACAGAACTCAATTAATTTTTAAAGCTATTGAAACAAATACTGCCATTAATATAAACTCTATACTAGGCTATCTCTCACTTGAACAATTTTTGCACTATCCTGAGAACTTGCTAAAATAGCTTCATGAATTGCTTTTTCCAGTTTTGGTACAGTATGTATGGTGGATCTTTTATGTCTGAACTACAGAAGAATCTGAATCTTTGCTTTTAAATATTATTTTAAAAAACATGTATTATGTTAAATAATATTATAAACTGAATGTATGGTGTATCTTTTATGTCTGAACTACAGAAGAATCTGAATATTTGCTTTTAAATATTATTTTTTAAAATATGTATTATATTAAATAATATTATAAACTATGTTAAATATATATGTTAAATATAAATATATGTATTTTTTCTGGCCAAAGCCATCACTTGATTGGATATACTTATTTTTCTCTTCATTACCAATTGTCTTATTAGGAACTTTTTCTCCCTCCCATTCAAAGAACTGAAGTTTGACCACCTTTTTTAGCCTGGGTATGCAGCTAAGCAGAAAAACTTGTTAATGGGTTCCCTGGGGCTTCCCAGTTGCTTCCACAAACTATAGAAGTCACTTCTGAGCTTCAACCATGGAGTATTGAGTTCAAATTTGGGCCTCACAAAAATTAAAATGTAATATCCATGATGAAATTTGAAGCCTTTCTAAATAGTCAAAGCACTAACTTCTATAATCACAAATGAACAAGGTTGGATATACTTATATATTCAATGCTAGGGAGAAAGTGACAGATACTCAAAGGAAAGGCACAGGTAAACTTAATGTCAGAAGCTGCAGGGGAGTTTGAGGAAGACTACAGGGAGGAGGCAGCATTTTTTCCCACAGAAGTACTTACCCACAGAATTCCTTAATCTCCTTATAAGTTTAACTCTTAGTCTAAAGAGGGACAGCTCTTCAGACCCTAGTAAACAACCTTCCTACCAAAAGTAAAAAATATTACCACCATAGTTGGCCCAAAAGCAGCCACCAATTAAGAAAGCATTCAAGCTCAACATTTAACTATCTTAAATTCTAATCACTCTTCTGAACTCCGAATATCACATTGGACTAATCTATTACTTAATAGAAGCAATAATGTTAGTATAAGTAACAAGGAGATATTATCCATTGCATAAGCTTACATCAGACTGGACTAATCCACTGACAGTTATTAGCCAAATAGACTTTGAGGATAGGTAAGACTTAGAAATGTGTCACAGACATAGACATCATAGACATTTTGAGTAGAGGAAACAGAATGAGCAAAGATGTGAGTGAGGAGGCAGGAAGCTTTCATGAGGAAAGTGAATAGTGTAATCTCACCTAACTATAAAGGTAATTTCTCATGTAAAAAATAAGAAAAATGCTTTGCTCTTTTTGGAAATATGTTAAGATGAGATATACAAGGAAAAAATGGCAGTGTATTTAAAAATACTATGGAAAGTATATTTAAAATATTTTTAAATGCATAATGATCTGGCAAGAAAGCAAGGGAAAGTTCCAGAAGCACAAACCAACAAAACAATATTACTTCAGAAAATAAGCTATGGTGAAGTCAGTTCTGCCCTAGGACAGCTTCTAATCCCTTATTCCCTAGAGTGCAAATTTGAGGGATTGTGTGTGGATATGATATAAAGCCTGAGACCTGGCAAAATGGCCAGGAAGATGACAGAGTCCACCCTGCAGCCACAGACCCTAAAGGCATGACCCTGAAAGAGGCCAAGGGGGAACATGTGCCTTGCAGAAGGAGAGAATGGGACTAGTTTCCTGTGTTGAAGGTGTCTCTGGTTGGAGGGGCAAGAGAGGCTTCTTAGAATCCCTAACTAGAAGACTGCTCTCCCATGAGTGTGAATTCACAGCTCCTATGTGGCTCCCATAAGTTGCAAGCTTGGATTTAGGTTGGAAAGACTCTAAATCCTTGGGAAAAGCAATGCAAATCCTCACTGAAGGAATGCACTTTCAATGCAGGCATTGCTAAAATTTCCTTGAATTTTTAAAATGTGTAGCTCACCACGTACATGAGGAAACAGATCACCACGAACAAAAGTCAGTGCTCAACAGCCAGTGTTCAGTGTAGAAAAGGAACTTTGAAAACTACGGATGGAGCAATTTTTCAAAAGTGGGGTATAAAATATGTATGTATAATTATGTGCAAAGAAATAAAAATGGCTATTGATATAATTTAGGAATAAAAGAACATTAAAATCCACCAGTAATATTTTTAAGTAGCCAAATAAAACTTCTTAGAAATATGAAACATAGTAATTGATAGTAAATATTTGATAGATGGATACAAAACAGATTGGTTTCAGCTATGGAAAGAATTCATGACTGGAAGATAATCTCAACAAAATAAATACCAAAAATCTAGAATAGAGATTCACAAACTTCCTCAGTTCATGACACCATTCATGTGTTAGTGCCTCACTAATATTTTTATAGTCCCCTAGAGCAAAAGAAATACCCAACATTTCTTTTATTAAGTAGTTAGGCTCAAAGAACTTAATTTTAGTATTTTGCATAGTATACAAAGAATAGCCAAGTCTCTCTCAAAAATGAAACATTCCCACAGTGTCCCTGGGAATTCACTCTGGTTTCCCAGCATTCCTTGACCTATAGTTTGAGAACCATGGATGTAAAGTAAATAAACAAAAAAATGGAAAATGTCAAAGCCAACTTAAAGAGACTCCCATGTAGGTCTAACATATGTCTAATTGAAGTTCCAGAAGAAGAAGGGGAAAAGACATGGCAAGAGAATTTTCCAGTATTAAGACAAAATTCATGGATTCAGAAAGAACACCAAATTACAAGCAGAATAAATACAAAAAACTGGGCGTAGCTCTTGCCTATAATCCCAGCTACTTAGAAGGCTAAGGCAGGAGAATCACTTGAGCCCAGAAGTTTGAGGCTGCGGTGAGCTTTGATCACAGTACTGCACTCTGGCCTGGAATAAGACTCCATCAAATCATTAAGTCCTCATCACTAAAAATATTTTTAAAAAAGAACAGATATAATAAAATACAGATCTAGACATATTTTATCAAAACTATAGAATAGCAAAATCAGAATGACCTTAAAAGTAAAGACAAAAAACTAATTCTTTTTTTTCCTTTCCAACTTTTATTTTAGGTTCAGAGTACATGTGCAGGTTTGTGACATGGGTAAATTGTGTGTTGTGGGGGTTTGGTGTTCACGTTATTTTGCATTCAGGTAATGAGCATAGTACCCTACAGGTAGTTTTACGTTCCTCACCCTCTCACAAACCACTAGCAAGTAGGCCCTGGTGTCTGTTGTTCTCTTCTTTCTGTCCGTGTGTACTCAATATTCAGCTCCTACTTAGAAGTGAGAACATGCGGTATTTGGTTCTCTGAGAATTGATTTCTTAATAGTAATAATGATCTCTCTTATCCAGAGAGAACCGTATTTTGATATATTTTCCTCCAATTTTTTACCTATATGTATCCAATAAAA
Source organism: Plecturocebus donacophilus (assembly GCA_004027715.1). Lineage (NCBI taxonomy): Eukaryota > Metazoa > Chordata > Mammalia > Primates > Pitheciidae > Plecturocebus > Plecturocebus donacophilus. Next base: position 40,884 of record PVKP010005622.1, on the reverse strand, counting down.
TGTATACTTTTGAAAAAAGTAAGACGCAAAACCATATGTATTGTATGAATCTCAATTTAAAATAAATAAATACATACACACACACACACACACACACACACACACATATATATATACGTACACACAAATTGAGATTCATACAATACAATAGTATTTGTTTTATTAAGTAGTTAGGCTCAAATGACTGAATAGTAATATTTCATGTCATATACAACAAATAGCTGTCTCTCTCTCAAAAGACATGTAATTATATATGTAAATTGAGATTCATACAATACATATGGTTTTGCATCATTTTTCAATTAACACAGTCTGACTTTCATTTACCTATTCAACAAATGATCATCAAATGACATTTAACTAGGATTTAGCGAGTGATTGTAAATAAATAACATTTAATTATATGGCAAGGCACTATACTAAATATTTTTTAAATATTCAGTTATTTAATGTTAAGAACAACTCTATGAGATAGTTATTAATCTTGTTTTTCAGTGAAGACGCTTAGTTTTTGTTAATTTTAAGCATCAGACGTAGCCCTTGAGAAACGTTCTTTTGCCTGTATGTTTATATCATATTCTTAATATAAATTTTTAGAAGTGAAACTAATATTCAAAACTCATGAACTTCCTAAAGTTACTAATGAAGCCAATCTGCTTTCTGGTAAGATTTTACCTAATTAACACTGTGACCACACTCTCAACAAAACATTTCCAATATTGAGTATAAAAACTAATTTTAGGGGTTGACAACTTCTGATAATGTTTTAAGAAGATTTAAAAGTTTATCTTATTTTATCGTAATCATATTGTGATTTTGCAATCACAATATTTACAAACGTGTTTGAATGTTTTTTATTTACAAATGTGTTTTAATGTTTCTCACATTAGGCAGTGCTATCGCTTCTTTCCTGTGATATTTACTGAATTTTCTCTTGATGTTTTAGCATTTTTCTCTAAATGCATTGCAGGTCTTCCTAATATACATGAAGAACAGTAGTATTGTATAATATATTTGTGTCATGTATTCTTCAAATATGTATGACTTTTATTTTATGGTTTCCTGGCATTTTTTCAGTCAAATGAATTGTACATGTATATCTTTTTCTTTTCTGTTGTGCTTAGTTTATTCATTCCCATTCCAAGATTAGATAGTTATTCAACTGTATTGCCTCTAAGTGCTTTAATATTTTATTATTTTACATTTAACTCTTTAAGCCATCTGGAATATTCTTTGCTATGTGTACTAATGTGAAGATTTATTTTAGTTTTTGTTTTCCAAATGTTTAACCTTGCCTATAGAGACAACTTCTTCCCTATGTCTTTAACGCAATACTCTTAGTAGTCACAGCTAACAGACTTTAATTTTCCTCCTATTTTTTTAAGACCCATTGAAGTTTTTAGATCACACCTCTCCACCAAAATATCTCTTGTCAAGTCACCAATGACCTCCTATTATTTCCATCGGCCAATTTTCAGTCGATGCGATTTAATCTGTTAGCGGTATTTGCACAGCTAACCACTGTCTCTTCCAGCAACAGATTCACCACCACAACCTCCTACCTCACTAGCAGTTCTCTCCTCCCCTCTGCACATTCCTGTCTCTTAGTGCTGACAGGCCCCAGGCCTCTGCCCATTTACTTTTCTCTCAATGCTCATTCCCACCCCGATTTCATCCAGACTCACAGCTCCTCATAAAATTTGTATACCCTGACTCCAGGATTTATGACTGTAGTCTGTGTCTCTCCCCTGAACTCTAGAGTATATATTAATACAACAGCCCTCTCAACATTTCCACCTGGATGTCTCAACAGGCATGCTAGATATCTCGTAGGCCAAATTAAATTCCTGATCTTTCCAAGGCCGTTTTTCATGAGGTCATCTCAACTCGGCTAATGGAAACTACATCCTTCAGGTGCTCAGACCAAACATTTAGGAATCACCCTTGACCCCTCTCTTTTCCTCATACCTCACTTTGACGCCTTCAGTAAATCCTCTTGACTCTACCTTCTGCAAAATCTTCCACACCATCTGCACTGCTACTTTGTTCATCAACTCTTGGCTGGATTTTTGCAATAGCCTTCCACTGGTCTTCCCAATTTTAGTCTTGTTTCTTTGCAGCCTATTTTTAACTAAGAAACTGGAGTGATCATTTAAAAATGGAAATCAGATCGTGCCATGCCTCTGTCCCGTGCCTTCCAATGGCTTGTCATCTCACTTGGAGTAAAATCTGAAATCTGGATAATGGTGTAAAAGACTATATGATCCAATCCCCAGCTCACCCCAGTCCCTCTCTGGCCCCATTTCCTGCTATTTGCCTGCCTCAGTTACCACAGCAAGAGGAGGATTTTGTCTCCTTCTTCTTTCTTGAACACATCCGGCTGGTTCCCACTCCAGTGGCTTTGGAGTTGCTGTTCTCTTCTGGAAGGCTCTGTTCCAAGATATATGGGTGGGTACCTCCTTCACCTTTTAAAAATCTTTGCTCAAAATTACCTTCTTGGTGAGGCCTTCCTTCCTCATTATCCTATTTGAAACTGTGTTATTCCCTCATCCTTCCATTCCTTTCCTTATCCACTACATTACTCTTATCATTGTTGTATATATCAGAGTCTAATTTATGCACATTTCATCTCTTTGCACTGATCCTTCTGTCAATTATTGAACCAGTATCATCTGATTGAATCACTAGGATTTTGTTAAACATATTTCACATCTGGTGTAGAAGGCCTTTCTTATTATTCTTCTTTTATAAAATTCCCTTAGTTATTCTTGGCTTTTTATGCCAGCTTAACTTTAAAAGTACTTCATCATGTTCCAAAAGAAGATAAATCAAGTTGATATTTTTATTGGAATTTCATAATACAGGGACATTCATGTGCAAAGAATTAATATCTTTATATCATTCACTCTTCCTTTCTCAGAATGTGGTAAGTTTCTCCATTTATTCAAGCCCATTTTAATTTTGACATTGGTTTTGTAATCATGTATTTTCTGTAGTTCTTACATGTTTTATGTTTGAATTAATCCTATATGTTGTAGTTATGCTTTTTTCCCCTGCTTTGTTCTATTGTTGCTATTTTATTCCATTATGTATATTCAAAAGATTATTTTCAATTAGTTATTTTTTCAAATTTCTATCTATCAATAATACTGTTCAACTGTCTTATTACTGGCAGCAGATTTTCAATTTACTCCTTGAGTTTTTGAAGTAAACATAATGATAATTCTATCCCCTTTTCATCATGGTACAATACCTTGCCTAAAACTTCTGCAGAGTACTGAATAATAGTAGTAGTCACTAGCCTGTTGGTCTTCCTCTCCTTGTTCACACTCCTGGTTTAAAGTGGATGCCTTTGTTATATTAAACAAGTATCCTTACATTCCTGATTTACAAAGTGCTTTTTTGAAAAAATAAGAAGTCAAGAAGTTTGTTTTGGGCTTTTATCAGTTGAGCTAATATTACTTTAATCTGACTAATAGTTTTTTCAATATTAAACTAAATAAATGGTTACAGTGGGTGGTTTTTAAAGAGATACTGTCAAATTTATTAATGTTTAAGTGAGGATTTTACAACTATGTTCATAACTGTGTCTGTTCTAAAGTTTTCATCTTAGTGCTATCTTTTATCAATTGTTGGAAGGGGCACTTTTATGAAATAAATTAGGAAGCAATTTGTCTTGTCCAGGATAGAAGGCAGAAAGTGAATATAATACTGTGTGTGTTGAGGTGTGAGTTTACATATTTCATGGAGAATATATGCTCCTAAGAAATTTGACAGAATTTATTGTTAAAAACTACCTGATTGCAAAGCCCTAAAATATTTTTGATAATTTATTGATTTTATTTCTCATGAACATTGGTGTATTTCAGTATTCTACCACTTTAAAAAAATCTTGATAGTGTTTTTTCTAGTAAATCACCTATTTCTACTGAATTTTCAAATTATAATTGGAATTATATATAGTATTTTCTTATGTTTTAAAAAATATTTTCTAAATCTGTTGTTGTGGCCCCATTATCATTTCTAGATCTGCTCATTTTTATTTTATTTTTTTCTATTTATCTTGTTAGTTTTCAGGAAGCTTGCTTAATTGATATTAAATTTTTCTTTCTAATAGTAAAGCATTTAAAGTTTGTTTACTACCATTTTGATAAGTTTTATCTTCAGGTTTTTTTTGTCCCCCCAAAACTGGCTTCTATTTTAGTTTGCCCTTGGTCTTATATTAATTTAGGAAGGTGATTTTTAATTTCCTGCTTATTAAGTTTTTGTTCATGTGTTTAAATTACTTTTCTTGTATTTCTATTCTTATTGTACTGTAGTCAGAAAATGCGATCAGTGTAATTTCTGCTATAAGAATTTATGGGTGCTTTTTGTGATATGGTAGATTAGGTTTTATAAGGTCCATGGTCACTTGAAAATAAGATACTTCTCTAATTGTAGTGAAGGCAAGTTTTTTTAGTCTGTTAATTATATTATCAAGTTATCTATAGCCTTATCTTCATTGGAGGTCTATCTTACATCTGAGGGTGTTGAAGTCTCCTGTAATAGTACGTCTGCTAATTTTGCGTCATATTGCCAACAGTTTGTTTGCTTTACTTTCTATACTGATTTTTATATTTTTTTACGTAAACATTCTTGAAAACTACTTGTTCATTTAACAGATATATCTATTTTCACTGTAATATTTGGCATCTATAAGGTTCCCTCACACTTTGAATTCACTTTGACTCATATTATTATTTCTAACCCTGCTTTCTGTTGTTCTGTGGGAATATGGAAAATGGCAGCTTCTAGGCTCTTCCTCTTTCTACAACGTGTGAAGTGAGAGACCAGGGAGCATCCCCATCTAATAGAGAAGTCACCGTTGGCAACTGCTCTCTCGCTGTGTTTCTTTCCTGATAACAGCATTTGCTGAGCACATTTGTGGAAGGAGAACTTTGGCCTCCTTGTGTGGTTTTCAGGTTGGTGTGGGCATCGGGGGCCTGGAGCAGAGGAGGAGTGCAGCTTTTTGTTTCCTTCTGAGCCCAACCAACTGCATCTTCACTATTTTATCATGTATGCATCTTCAACCTTAACAATGCGTGGAAGTTGATTTCAGATTCTAGAGCAGGGAGATAGAATAGATAAAATAGAATATCTCTGTGTCTACTTTTGGGGAGTTGTTGCATGTGTGTGTATGTAGTTTTTTCTTTTTTTTTCCTTTTTCCCTGCAGTATCTCAATAAGGATTTTTGTGGAAAGTTGACAGAGATAACATCAGGAGCTGCTAGTTTGGTTAAAAAAAAATCTGCTACTGAAATGTTTCCAAAAAGATGTGGTATATTCAGTCAGCACTGTATTTTAAGAACTCTTATCTGGTCTGAATGTAACAGAGTGCTCAACTAGGAGATAATTTCAGCTGTCCAAGGGAAGTTGTCAGCCTCTGGTTTTGGGAATGGAGCAAGAAGTAAGTAGACAGAGATGCATTAGGGAGACAGAATCTATACCATGAAAAACAAATGGATTTGTATATATGTGTAAAGGTGTGAATTGGGACTTGAGTGGAAAGAACAAAAGTATGCGAGAAGTCTAAATTAATGCTCAACTTCCTAGCACAAATTAATGAAAATATTTGCCATATTGCCAGAGGGAGGGCACCTTCTGAAAGGAAAATAATAGCTGTGCAGGAAAAGGTTTCTATTTTATTTTTAAGAAATGCATAGGTAAGAAGTAAAATGCAATGTGAAAACGAATTAAAGATGAAAAATACTAAAAATAGTTAAATCAAGGAGATGAGTCTATTAGTGTTTACTATTGTTTCTACTTTGTTATATACAGAAAATTTCATGATAAAAAGCATTTTTAAAAAAGGAAGAAAGCCAGGTGCGGTGGCTCACGCCTCTAATCCCAGCACTTTGGGAGACTGAGGCAGGCAGATCACGAGATCAGGAGTTCGAGACCAACCTGGGCAACACGGTGAAACTCTGTCTCTACTAAAATACAAAAAATTAGCTGGATGTGGTGGTGGGCACCTGTAATCCTAGCTACTTGGGAGGCTGTGGTGGGAGAATTGCTTGAACCCAGGAGGCAGAGGTGGCAGTTAGCCGAGATTGTGCCACTGGACTGGGTGGTAGAGCAGGACTCCATCTCCAATAAATAAATAAATAAATGGGCAAAAATCACCCAGTTTGGGACCTACTGTCTTGGGGTGCTGTAGACCCCTACTCCATGTGATAACATGCAGGTGGTGCTGAAGATGCGGGACTAGACATCCCCTGGCCAAGTTGGGAGGAGTCTAGTTGGGTATTGTTAAGTATAGAAGTTCTTGCAGCTATTACATGCTAAGGCAGAGTTCATAAAGCCACTTCCTAAATATGTAATATTTAGCAATTTGAGTAACAGTGCTCAACTAACAGTGCTGTTGAACGGATCAAATGCTGTAATGAAAATAAAGCCCTGCATCACAGAAGTGCTCAATGAATGCTGCCATCTTTCGCTACTGCAGAAGGGTAATGGACCTCCAACACCTCAGGGAGACCACAAAATAGCTTGCAGACCAAGCAAACTAGGTTTATTGTTTCCTACGATAAGGAAGACCAGTAACTTTTTAGCACTGTCTTTGAAAAAGAAGAATAAAGATGGGATATTTATGTGATTTGGTGGGGTCTGGTTTAAGGCAGGTGTTTCTATGAGAAGATCTGATTGAGACTGGGCCAAAATTGTGACATAATAGTTCAGGATTGGTGAACTCAGGTGAGGATTTTGGAACAAACCTCAGAGTGAACAATTTGATTATTCCAGCTGAACAATCTATCCTTCTAAGAAGGAAGCTATTTACTCTGATGAAGAGATGTGGAGTAGTCAATTATTGAGATCAATGAATTTTCAAAGTTATTTCCAACTTAATCTTCTGGATCAAGAATTTTCTGGAATAGTCATGTGATGTTAACACAGAGTATCAAATAGGAAAATCATGTTTTGTGGACTATAAGCTGTTTGGCTGTAGATAGTTTCAGTTCACAGAGGAGATCATGGTGTCAATTGTTTCTATTTTGCTTTAGTGTTTGTGGCATATTGCTACTTCTGCAGCAACAGATGCATACATTGCTTTGTAAAGTTTAATTAAGCTTATCATTCATTGGGCAATATGTATTAAAGACCTCAAAATAATCTTTTAACTAGTAGTTTTATTATCAGCAATCAATCATTCAGAATCATCAAAGACATGAGCAAAAGATGAACAAAGATGTTTATCATAGCACTTTTAGAATAGACAATATAAGGTAAACAAAGTGACTTTAAATGGGCAAACAGAAAATAAATTATGATTTAGCCACAGGATGGGACACTGTGCGTAACTAGGACAAATTGTGTTTTTTAGAACGAGTTAATGATATGGAAAATTCTCTCCAAACTAAGTGAAACTAGGACATAAAACTATAAAATTATAGTAGATATGACCGAATGGAAATATTCCAGAATTTTGTAAGTGGTCATCTCAGGGTTATAAGATTATAGGTTAATTTCATTTTTTTCTTGTATTTTTCTGTATTTTCTACAAATATTTAAAATAAAATTTCTTCTTATCAGAAAATAAACACTATTTTAGTGATAGTAATAATAAAATGATTGAAAGGGTGGTGTAGAGGACCTCCAAGGAGAAAAGAAGCTTGTTTGTGTTTGTTCCTATAGCAAATGATGCAATTGAGGCAGGAGAGCCCAAGCAAAGGGCACTCTTCAGAAAGGGAGACTGGCTGGGGTTCACTCTGGTTCTGAACAATAAACCATCTCTTATGTTAATAAGGATTAGCAGAAGACAATATAGGAAATGACCCTTGACATCAGAAAAACTGAATATCTCTGTGTTAGCTCATTGGTATTGCTAGTAAGGAATATCTGACACTGGGTAATTTATAAATAAAAGAGGTTTACTTAGCTCATGGTTATACAGGATGTACAATCACGGTGTTGGCATCTGCTTGGCTTCTGGTGAGGATCTCAGAAAGCTTCCAATCATGGCAGAAGGCAAAGGAAAGCCTTCGTGTCACATGGTGAAAGAGGAAGCCAAATAGAGGGGGTGGAGGTGCTACACTCTTTTAAACAACCAGATCTCTCACGAACTCATTACCACTCATTACTGTGGAGGGCATGTCAAGCCATTTATAAGGGATCTGTCTCCATAATCCAAGCACTTCCCACCGGGCCCCACCTCCGACACTGGGAGTCAACATGCACCTTGGAGGAAACAAACATCCAAACTATACCCATCTCTCAGGACACTTGCACCACAAATAACGTTGAGAATTCCACAACCACTCAGCCAAGGTGTTTATTTCTCTTTGGTTCATCGTGGCTTTCCATCTTTAACAGATCTGCTTTCCCAAGGAATTAAAGTCCTTTGAAAACTTCTCCTTAGGATTTCTTTTCTCCATTTTGGGAGCTTCTATGACCCCTTGTTGCCAGGAGCATAACAGGGTCCAGAGAATTTCAGTGATTCACCTGTAGACACATTGCAGGTGGAACTGTCTTGGTTATCTCCTATCTGAGGAAAGAAGCCTGGAGTTACTGTCCACTCGCAGTTATCTGCAGCTAGCCACATGGCCAACAGAAGCCCGTTGTCAGCTGGAAGTCCCTCAGAACTGCATTCTTTCTGCCTAAAATTCCAATTTCTAAAACCAAAGACAAAAATAAGATTAAAAACAACTCTAGCATGAGACAATTAAAATGATCAAGGAGATGATTGAGTACTGAAGAATAAAGTTAAAATTCTTCAGGATGTAGAGATAAATTCTGAAAGAAGTTGAATGGTTATAAGACCATGAAAGGCAAATATAAACCTGTTTCTCAATTCTGGAGAACACATTTGAGAGTATAAGTGGAAAACTAAAGGAAGTAAGAGGAAGAGTAGAGCTTCCTTGGATGGCACAATGGAGAAGGAAGAAAGAAGTAAGGCACTTTGTACACACCGTTTTGTTATGTAACATGCCATCAGAGCATTTTGTTCTAGTCCCAATTCTGCCACCAGCTATTTTCTGGTGATGTTGAATGAAACGCTTCATTCTAAGCCTCAGATTTCTCATGTATAGAATCAGGATTTGGGTTTGAGAATACTTTCTGATTCAAAAGGAGTTTGTTTTATTTTGTAATACAAAAAAATAATAACTACTTTATTAATATATTATTTTCAACATGTTATACGGACTGGAAATATGAGAAAATTTGAGAGTGTTTGTATATATTTCCTGGTGACATAATAATTATTAAAAGGAAATTAGTAGCCAGGCTCAGTGGCTCACACCTGTAACCCCAACTACTTGATAGGCTGTGGCAGCAGGATTGCTTGAGCCCAGGAGTTTGAGGATCCATGATCACACTACTGCCCTCCAGTCTGGGTGATAGAGCAAGACCCTGTCTCCACAAATGGAAATGAATGGTTCCTAGCAAGACACTGAACTAGCATGGTTAAGGCTTCCTCTCCCAAGACTCCTCTCTGCAATGATAGAGGTGGGGCAAGGGTTTGAACTGGCATTTATATATAATGCCTTTGGTCTGAGAGAAAAGATGGCCTAGTATGGCTTTGGAGAAAAACCAGGGAATTATGGAATCCTTCCCCCTATATCTTCGTGCTTAATGGTGAGTCCCACAACACACTTGTGAAAACTCAGATCCCTGGTACAGGGGCTCTCAGGTATAAAACCAGTGATGGACTAAAGGCCTTTGTTTGCAGAGAGTGAACAACAATAACAAAAACCCAAAAAACGAAACAAAACAAAACACCAAAGTTATCCTCAAAGTTATGAATTACAATCTAAGTTATGTTTTCCAATAACAGAAAGTGAAGTCCTGCCTGAAGAATTGTTTTGCACAGTGTTGAGTGACGGGCTGCATCTTCCTGGTTCCTGGTCTCCACCTTCTTTTGTCTCCGGAGCCTTTGAGGCTGAGAGCTCGAGTCCAGCCTTTTAGAGTGAGCTCTGCCTAGCTGTGAAGCCAAACTCCCAGAAGAAAACAAGCTTACAAGGCTTTTGAAATGTATCAGTATTTCAAAGGAAATATAAAATACAAAACTATAGATTCCATCAGACAAAACTACTAAAACAGTTGGAGTAAAAAATTAAAATTAGTTTGGGTCGGGCATGGTGGCTCACGCCTGTCATCTCAGCACTTTGGGAAGCTCAGGAGAGCAGATCACAAGGTCAAGAGAGTGAGACTATCCTGGCCAACATGGTGAAACCCATCTATACTAAAAATACAAAAATTAGCTGGGTGTGGTGGCAGGCACCTGTAATCCCAGCACTTTGGGAGGCTGAGGCAGGAGAATCACTTCAACCCAGGAGGCAGAGGTTTCAGTGAGCCAAGATCTCACCACTACACTCCAGCCTGGTGACAGAGCAAGACTCCGCCTCAAAAAATAAAAAAATAAAAAAAATAAATAAAATGAAATAAAATTAGTTTGATAAACAAAATAGAGGAAGACAGCAATTTGACTCAAGAACCAGAAAATATAAAAAGAACCAAGAATAATACTGAGTATGAAAAATATAATGCTCAAATTAAAAAACACAGTAGATGGGATAAAGGAAATGAACACAGCTGAGAGATCAATTAATTCACTCTAACACCATATTGGGCACATTTTCAATATGACAGAAGAGAAGAAAAACAATGAAATATTTTAAAGCTAAGAAATGTGAAGGATAGAGATAGACATACTAATATCTGAAAAACGGACATCTCAGAAGAAGATAATTGCTTTAATGAAGATGAGAAAATACTTAAGATATATTTCTATAAATTGAAACAATAGATTATAGATAGAAAATGTTCAAAGAGTGCAAAAGGGAAAGGAAAACCCTACATCTAGAAACATAATACAATTTAAAAACATGAAGTAAGAGAAAAATTAAAAAGCTTACAGAGAAAAAAGACTAAAAATCAAATTAATAGTAGATTCCTCAATAGCAACAATGCATGCAAAAAAAGCGCTTAAAACTTAAGAGCTTAGATACAGCCACATTTTCACTTGCATATGAGGGAGGGCATAAGAAAAATATTCTTCTGGTTATAAGATCTCAGAACTTTTGTCAGAATCTCATAATTGATTAATTAAATAGATTTTATAAAATATTGAAATAATAGGCAAGACTCTGGGACTTCGTACAAGAACTACACAAAATAAAGGTGGTCAAATACCTTGTTAACGTTTTTTATTTCACATTAAAATAGCAAAGGTAAAATAGTAAAGGAACTAAAAGTCTAGACCTGGACTGTGTAATGTGATATACACTGGCCATTTGAAATGTAGCTGTTCTGAATTAAAATTGTTAACTGTATAAAGTATATACCAGATTTCAAAAACCTGTTATGAAAAGTGTATACTTTTTCACTAAACTTTTATATTAACTGCATATTGAAATGATATATTGAATAATCTAGGCTAAATAAAATACATAAAGTTAATTTTGTTTGTTTTATCTTCTTTAATATGTTCACTAGAAAATTAAAAATTTCACATGTGGCTTGCATTTGTTGTTCTTATTTTAATTGGAAGGCACTGATATAGATGATCTCACCATGATGGAAGTTGGAAAAGGGGGTACTATAGTTCTAGTCTTAACACATCTAATCTTATGCCTCCTAAAACAAAACAAAAAACTAAAGATAAAAACTGACATAGAAAATGTAGAAAAAGACAAATAAACTAATATGATAAAATCAAGAATTAAATATGAATTGACTTATTTCATATTTGAAGTTGAATTTTGATAGATTAGATTAAAATATACAGGTATAGACTTTGTAAGGGAGGTAAAAAACCCCAAAGACATGAGAAAGTTAAAAGTAAAGAATGCAAAGTGAATATGTCAGGCAAATACTAACCAAATGAGCTGAAATTCTTATATTAATGTAAGATGAAATTAAAGACCAAAAAAATTTATCGGTATTAGAGATGGAATAGGTCATTATATAAGAATAAATGTGACAAATAGTTCAATTTATTCAAAAGATATTGCAATTTTAATCTTATATGTGAGATTATATATATTACATATGTGTCATATATATTATATCTATAATAGAATAGGTTCAAAATGCATAAAGAAAAAAAACTGATAGAACTATAGGGAAAATCAACCATTATAATGAGAGATATCAACATCTATCTCTTGATAATTGACATATTAAGCAGCCAGGTTAAAGGAAACCAAGCAATATTTTTAAGAAGTGTGACCTAGTTATCTCATACAGAGTTCTACTACACCCAATAAATAGAAATAGTAGGTTTTTCTCAACCACACACAAAATATTAAAAATGATCATGTATATTTGTCCATAAAATGCCTCAACTAATTTTACCAATAGGTATTATACAGACTATGATGTTTTACTACAGCAGTATTAATTTGAAAGTTAATACCAAAAGGAGAAATTACAAAATACCTGCATGTATAAATATTAAAACCATATTGATACATGTATAACTTATTATGTTAGAAATTATTATAAACATTTAAAAATAATATCTAGAATTAAATAATAAAATTCTGCACATCAAGACTTGTAGGATTAGCAAAAGCGGTGCTTCAAAAACTTTATAAAGAGTCTATAAATAAAAGAAAGGTTAAAAACCCTCAAAAAAACATGAGCAAATTTTTCAGCTTAAGAAACTAGGAAAGGAATGATAGAATAAACCTACAGGACTCTGTAATCAGTTGTGATCAATTAGTTGCAAACACCATTGCACTTATACCAGATCCTACATGGTTTTGTAGACAAGCCCTACTAAGAACTTATTAGTATAGGACAACTTATATAGGACAAATTATTCCAGTATCCCAATTTTCCAAAAACTTTTCTGAAAGTGGAAAATAAATGAAATTTTATCCAACTCTTTTTAAAAAGATAACATTACTCTGTTACTAAAACCAGATAAAAAAGACAAAAAAAAAAAAAAAAAACTACAAAGGAAAATTACTGCTTCGTTTTACTCTGGGATATAGAAGCAAAATTTCTAAACAATATTACCAAATTGAGTTTTTCAGTGTATTCAAAAAAAAGTTATACTAGCCCATGATCAAATTGGGTTTTTTCTAGGTATTCAATAATTATTTGTTATTACAAAATCCATGATGTAATGTATCACATTAACAGAGTAAAAGACCAAAAGCCACATGAATATCTCAGTAGATATATAAAAAGTGTTTAATAAAATGCAATACTCATTGATAATCATGAAAAAAGTACTATTAGGAAATTAGGAATATTTGAGAACTTCTTAAACCTTGTAAAGAGTATATTAGGGTTTTCCAGAGAAACTGAACCAGTAAAATGTGTGTGTGCATGTGTGCATTTATTATTTATTATAAGACTGAAGAAACTAGAAAACAAAATAATAGGCTCATGCAATTATGGAGTCTAGGAAGTTCAAAACCTACAGGATGGGCCAGCAGTCTTGAGAACCAGGAAGAGCTCATGTTGCACATGAAATCTGAAGAATTAGCTCTTGCTCAGGCTTTATTCTATTGAGGCTTTCAATTGATTTGCAGAGGCCCACTCACATTATGGAGAGCAATATGCTTTACTCAAAGTCCACCAATTTAAATGTTAGTGTCATCCAAAACAGTCTTAACAGAAACACCATGAATAACATTTGACCAAATGTCTGAAGGTCTGTTGGACAGGTTGACACAAAATTAACCATCACAAAAGAGATAAAACAAACAGACAAACTGAAAAGCTCAGGAAATATATCATATCAAATGGAAAATGTTAGAAGCATTTCGTTTAAAATTTGGTTGAGATAAAAAAGTTGACTGTCAGCACACAGGTCCATTTACAGTCCTGTTCAGTACAATGAAACAAAAGTAAAGAAATTAGAAGCATATAAATTAGAAATGAGGAAATCCTTGCAGATGACTTAATTATTTACATAGAAAAAACAAAATAGCAAGTAAATTATTATAAATGTATGCATGTGTTGGGGGTGTGTGCAGGAGGGGTTGGAAGAATACAAAATGTCAGCTGCCCTTTTATATACCAGAAGCTAACAACTAGAAAACACAGTGAAAAAGAAGACATTATTTACAATAGTATCAGAGAATACTAAGTACCTACAAATGAATCCATCGAAAGATGTACAAGATCTCCGTAAAATTATTTTATCTAGAAATATTGAAGAAGATCTAAATAATTGGCAAAATACATTATATTTATGAATGAAAAGCTATACTATATAAATATCAATTCTCAAATGCACCTAGGGATTGATTCAATATAATTCAATCAGAATGTCAGCAGGTTATTTAATGAATCTTGGTTAGATTTTTTTTCTAAAAATCTGTATGTTTGAATAAAGGACACAATAGAAAAAGATGAACTATAATGAGACACTTGCTCTACAAAATATCAGAGTTTATCAGAAAGGCGTGATAATTAAAACAATGTAGTATTGGCGGAGAGAGACAGATTAATCAATGGAATCGAATGGAAAGTCCCCAAACAGACTCATGCATATATAACACTTTGATATAAGACAGAGATGTCATGTCAGAGCAATGAAAAAATTAAAATTATAGTACTGGATAATGGCCAGGCATGGTGGCTCATGCCTGTAATCCCAGCACTTTGGGAGGCCGAGGTGAGCAGATCACCTCAGGTCAGAAGTTCATGACCAGCCTGGCCAACATGGTGAAACCCCGTCTCTACTAAAATCACAAAACGTTAGCCAGGTGTGGTGGTGGTCGCCTGTAATCTCAGCTACTTGGGAGGCTGAGGCAGGAGAATTACTTGAACCTGGGAGGCAGTGGTTTCAGTGAGCCGAGATCACACCATTTCCCTCCAGTCTGGGTGACAAGAGCGAGACTCTGTCTCAAACAAAACAAAACAGAACACTGGATATTAATAAGAAAAAAATATAAAGTGAGAGTTCTACCTCACATGATAAACAAAAATCAACTTTAGATGGATTAAGAACTTACATACAAAAAGATAAAACCTTGTTAATAGAAAACATGAGTGAAATGTTTTGAACCATAGGGAACATTTTTAAAAGACATAGAAAACATTTCTATAATAATATTGTAAATTTAACCCAGTGATTTCACTCCCTAGGCTTATACTCAAGCAAAATTGATGCTCTTGCACAATAAAGAAAATATTGATATGGGTTTAGAGTAGTACTATTCACCATTGTAGAGCTAGGGAGCAACTCAAACGCCCATCGTCAGGTGAACGCCTGAACAAACTATGGCTTATTCACACAATGGAATATTATACAGCAGTCAAAACAATATGATAGAAAACATGGATGACTTTTAGTAATATAATATCAAGTGAAAAAAGTAAATTCCAAATTATAATGCATACTGTATGCCCTAAAATCATATGCAAAAAAGATGGAATGAGATGACTAGAATGGAATTCAGGATGTGTGTCTTTGGCTACTGGTAGATAAGGGTATGGGACTGGAACTATACCACCATCACACATTTATTGGAAAGGTCCTGTCTTTTGAGTAATGAGTTCATGTGTGCTTACTATATTATTAGAAATAAGTGTCTCATGTTCTTGATTAGTCAATCAAACCCTTCTGCTTAATTCAATTCAGTTAATCCTGCTGCAGGTGTAGGACGTTTTTAGTTAGAAGGAGCTGTGGTAGCTCTATCTGTTGCTGCATAACAAACTACTCCCTAAACTGGGGGCTTAAGCTACAATAATTATTATTTCCCACCATTGCTGTGGGTCAAGAATTCTGAGAGGCTACAGTGGGGGTGGCTTGTTTCTGCTCTGCGGTGCCTGAGGACCCAGCTGCAAGACTTGAAAGCAATTGATATCCAGCGCATTAAGGACTTTTGGTGTCATTGCCGGTTTGATTGCTAGGATGTTTATCTTGGTTACTCCGTAATACACAAGAAGGAAGGCAAGTTTCAATAAATAAAGGGTTCATTTAGACCTAAAAGAAACAAAAGAGTGAATGACTGAGCCTTAACGTTCAATGGTTATTGAGGTTGAAACTCCCAGTTTTCAATTTTCTCTCTGTTGCTGAACCAACAATTCCAACTCTACCGTTTGCAACAATTTGTTCAAATCTGAGGAGGAAAAATAATTAAAGTGTGTACATAGCTGTAAAAATGATAATTTCAGTTTTTTCTTTAAGCCCTGACAAGAGCAACTGGTGAGAAACATACACAACAACGTGCCTGATTTCTCTTCTTCGTCTCTCCGAGTGACACCCTGTTCTCCCTCTTAATGGCTTCTAATCATTTCCTGTACAGCTTAAATTCACTCTCTTGAGCCCACAGCTGACCACATTCTGCAAATGATGCTTTTCCACTCATGTTTGGCAATGTGGGCTGACTTTGTGCAGCTGGGCTTTGATCTTGCTTCTTGGAACACATTGCGCTTTCCCTTGCAACTAAGAGCTATTATTGTATTATTTAGTAAAATTTCATTATTTAACAGACCCTGGAGAAAATTCATAGAGTTAGATTGGAGTACATTTGGTACCACTGCCCTGCTGACCCAAGATTATGTTTGCTCTCCAATAATCTACTGATTATTGATCTCAAAACAAAACCTGCACTTCATGATTCTCCCCTATCTTAGTTGAATTCTAGGCTCCTGCAGCTTTTTCCCATTCATGCACCCACCTGACTAGAGATGTCATTGTCAAGGTCAATTATCAGCCACTGCAATCCTTTTTACTGTTTCCCTTGAAGGCTCAGGAGACACTCATATAAATGGAACTTGTTGTGACTGCCAGGACCAATATTATTTTGGTATGAAATCTCCTGATGTTCCTTCTAGTTTTCAAATAATACCATATTGGGGAAAATTGAATTTCAACTTGAAGGCTGAATTCTAGTTATTTTTTAAACCTAGTCCCCAAGCCCTTGATGTGCCATTGGACAATTCAGGGTAGGCCTAGACTCATCCTTTTCAACCCGCTGATTAGAATACAAATTTCTTAAGGCCTCCATACCCTTAATCCCATGATCATTACCACAGATAGTGATAAATAATAATGTTTCAGTGTTAATGAGGGAGTAAATAGCATGTTAATGACGTTTGCAGAGGGATCTAAATTAGAATAAGTTGTTAACATCAATGAGGCCAGAAAGAAAATAATAGAAGTCCTAAAGAAGTAGAAACATGCAAAAGGAAAACAAAAAAAATGAAAACAAACTGAAATTCTACTGATATATTGCACTAAACAAAGAGTTAATTAAAAAGAATCAACTACTGTCCTGGAGACCTAAAGAGAGAAAACAACAGCAAAGGATATCTAAAAAGGATTTTCTCCATGGCTTGGATTAATTCAAACTTCATACGGAAGATGTTCAGGAGTATCTTTGGATCTGTGACCAGTATTGCAGCATTGTGCTGGTAAACTTTTAACTATCAGATCTCTGAGGGGAAAAAAAAAGTACTTGTGTGTGTATGTGTGAGCATTTAATTATTATAAAATTTACTGACATAACGGATCTCTAGCACACTATTTTGAAATAAGGAATCCACAATACTCTTTCCTGGAAATTCAATAAAGCTTAACTGATTCTCATAGAATATTTTCCCTGATTTTTGCAAAATTCTTGTATCCATAGCCAATTTATGATGAACAGGTGTAGTTCCGACATGGATGATGGCTGATATTTTTATGTATGTTGAATAAGATGAAGTAAAACAACAAAGACACATGTCAGAACTTCTTGTTTATCAATGACTGAGCAACGTCTTTGCTGAGTTAGATAATAGGTTTTGATTAGTCAAACAATATTTTTTTGTGCTATTCACAATGTAATGGTTACAGACACGATAGAATGTTAAAGGGACCAGGTGCAATGGCTCACTCCTGTAATCCCAGCACTTTGGGAGGCCAAGGTGCATGAATCACAAGGTCAAGAGTTCGAGACCAGCCCGACCAACATGGTGAAACCCTGTCTCTACTAAAAACACAAAAATTAGCCGGGTATAGTGGTGGGTGCCTGTAATCTCAGCTACTTGGGAGGCTGAGGCAGGAGAATTGCTTGAACCCAGGAGGCAGAGGTTTCAGTGAGCTGAGATCTTGCCACTGCACTCCAGCCTGGGTAACACAGCAAGACTCCATCTTGGGGGGAAAAAACCCAGAAGGGATTAGATATAACATATTCATGAATAAGGTTAGTGAAACTCAATGCAAGTTTAATCTCTATCATTAACATTTTCTCGATGTCTTTCTTAAGTCTAGACAATCAACAGAATAGTCAAGCCTTGATTGGTAGCATTTGCTGATTTTCATGGTATAAATATCCTCACCATGGTTAATTTTAGGCTACAAACATAGAGTTGAGAAGGGGCACAATAGCAAACCATTATACAGTGTTTTTCACCATATAGAGAAAATGAACAGAAATTGCCCTAAGAGTATAGATAATAGTAAAATGCAGTAAAATAATTAGGAAGTGATGGCTTTTGAGTATTCACTGCCTTTTAAGATATAACTTATTTAATCAAAAGTTTATATAATTTAACTTTTATTAATGGTTGCATTTAGTAATTGGCTCACATAATTTCTGAAAATTTAGCAGTAAGCTCTGATGAGTGGGTAGGAGCTGGCTCCAGCACATCACTAGCAGTGACTTAAACTGAGATTCACGTCTATTTTCCAGCTTGTGCCAGACATCTCGAGGTTTCACAAACGCCGTATGTTCAAAATCAAACTCATCTACTCTCTCCCAACTATGACTGTAATTACCTGACTGAGTCTTCTGGCCAATTGCATAGACAAAGCCAACTCACGGAGACTGTGCTATTGCAGTAGAGTAAGAGTTTAATTAGCGTGCACTGAGTCAGTCTCTGGGTGGGGCTACAGGACCTGTTGTGTCACAAATTACAGGTCCAGGTGGAGTCAGCTGGTCACTGGAAATGCAAAAGTCTGAAAAGATATCTCAAAAGGCCAGTCTTAGGTTCTACAATAGTGATGTTAACTAGAAGAGTGATTGAGAAAGTCACAAATCTTATGACCTACAGAACAATGGCTGGTATTATTTAACCACACCTACATCTTAGCAAAATTCATGCCCCTCTCATAACTCTAGCCTGGTGGCCTTTCACTAATTTTACAAAGGTGGTTTAGATTGGGGAAGGGCTATTATCAACCTTGCTTTAAGGAGTTTAAGATTAAGCTATAAATAATTTCTCCCAAGTAAGCTTGGCCCACACCCAGGAATGACCAAGGACAGTTTGGAGGTTAGAAGCAAGATGGAGTCAACTATGTCAGATTTCTCTTGCTGTCATAATTTTGCAAAGGCTGTTTCATGACTATCATTCTATCTTTCACCCAACCACAGATGCTAGAAACACGGAAGTCATTTCAGACTCCCTCTTCCTCAGTTCTAAAAACCACCAATCAATCACCAATTCCTATTTATGTTACTTCTGAAATAGTTCTTGAATTTTTCTCCCTATTGAATTCAGACATCATCCAATCTAGTCTACATTATGACTGGATGAGCCCCTCCTTCATAAACCTCCCATGTCACTCTAGAACTTGGCCTAGTACTTGGCCTTCGTAAAAACTAGATACAGATCACCATACCTATGAGGTGGAAACCCAAAAACCCTGCCATGGCAGACAGGTGAGAGTGTTTTCCAGTCTTTCTCAATTGTTTCCTGCTGTCTTCGACTACACTCACCAATCCTCCAAACCACAGATGGCATACTTTGCAAGAAGCACTCTGTTCAAGCAGTTCTTTCCAACGAGTATCTTCTTCCCATTCTTCTCCATCAGGGGAAATTGCCTACGTCTTGCAAAGAACAATGCCTGTGTAAAGTTTTACCTGCTTTTCCATTTTTTTTTTAATTTTTATTTTTACTCCATTGCTATCAGCATGCATTTACCTGCTATTCTGAAAAAGAGCTACATATTTCTTTTTCTGGACCTCGATTACCACTTGTTCACATTTTCCTTAAATTAAATAACATATACAATGCCCCTTACACAAGGCATCGAGTTTAGCAAATATTCAATTGGTGGTCTCCTCCCGAATTTCCTAGTAACAAGGGCACAGACAAGAATTCAGGTGCTAGTGACTTGTTTGCTCTGTGGTCTTGGCCAAATTATACATTCTTTTACATTTTAGAATCTTCATCTGAAAAGTGGAGATAGTGATGCCTGCCTTTTAGAGTTGCTGGGAAGACCAAGTCAGATATTGTTGGTAAAGCATCGTGTCCATTTTAGGTACCCAGTGTGTGCACTCATGCCAATTGCAGCACCAGGTTTTGACATGCACTTCTATAAATCAGGGATTCCCTCAACCCCCTCCTTGGGTTCAATTAATTTTCTAGGATGACTCATAGAACTCAGTGAAACACTCTCTTAATGTTTACTTAGTTATTAGAAAGGACATTACAGAGGATGTATATGAACAGACAAGATTGACAGAGCAAGAAATGGGGTGGGGGATACACAGCCTCCTGCTCTCTCTGGGCACCTTTCTCTCCCAGCACTGCCATGTATTCAGCAACCCAGAAACTTATTAAATCTTGTGGTTCAAGAGTTTTAATAGAGCTTAATCCATAGCACCCACCACGTTTTCCTGGAGCATAGTGGGTAGCGCTGAAAGTTCCAACCCTCTAATCCACTTGTTCTTTCTAGAGACGGGCCCTGTTTTAAGGCTATCTGGGGGCCCACTTCAGTAGCATAAAATCAGGTGTTATTACAGGGGCTCATTATGAATAACAAAAGGCACTCTCTGATCCTTCAGAATATTCCAAGGGTTTTAGGAGCTCGGTGACAGGAGCCAGGAAAAAAATCAAAGATATCTCATATTATACTACAGTGGGTAATCATTCAACCGGTGTTTGCTGGGAACTTGTTATAAGAGCTGTAGATAGAAATGAGACAGTCAGCCTTGTTCTCAAGGAGCTCGTGGTCAGATGGACAAGGACAGTCACCTGACAGATGCTAAAACAACAGGGTTAGGAGCAGTTTATCAGGCACCTGGCTCACTGGCATTAGAGGAGGCTTCCCAGAGGAGGTGAGGTCTGAATGGGGTGCTATTGAGCCATGAAGCAGTTAGTCCAGCTGGTTTGACTGGAAGAAGGTCCTACAGGCAGAGGTGGACTGGATAACTGAGCAAGAAAAGTTATACAGGCACCTTTATTTCTGCAAGAAGTTTGAGCCATTAAAGAATTTTAGAGAGGGATGGGAAAGGATTATGATCAGAACAAAATTTTAGAGAGCTCTCCCTAACTTCTGTGTATGGTCAATCAATTATAGAAAGAGACTAGAAGGGGGAAGGTCAGTTTTTGTTTATCTCGAAGATGTTTTCAGGGCAGTCAGATAGGCCACATATTATTTTGTGTTGTTGCTGTAGCAAAATACTCCAAATTTAATGGCTCAGAACAGCACGTGCTTATTATCTTGCATTTCCATTGGTCAGAAGTCTCATATGGGTCTTGCTGGGGTACAATTAAAATATTGATAGGCCTGTGTTCCTTTCTGGAGCTTCTAGGGGAAAATCACCTTTGTTGCTTGTTCAAATGTTGCCAGGATTCAGTTCCTTGCGGTTTCAAGACTGAGACTTCTGTTTCCTTGCCAGTCAGCAGCTGGGCTCAGCATCCGCTGCAGGCCTCTTTCCTGTCCTGGTCCCTGCTATGGACTTCCATAGCATGGGGCAGTAAAGGGCAGGGACTACTTCTCACCACGACCTCTCTCTGACTCGGGAAAAGTTCTCTGATTTTAAGGATTCATGCAATTACATTGGGACTATCTAAATGACCCAGGATAAATCTCCCCATTCCAAGGTCCATACTCCTAATCACAGCTGCAAAGTCCATTTGCCACGTAAGGTACCACATGCACAGGTTCTAGGGATCAGGGTGTAGGCGCCTCTGAGAGGCCATCATTCTGCTGATCATAGATGAGGGCCTTCTTCTTCCTCCTCCTGGTTGATGCTCCTTGACTGTAACTCCGTTAGGTCTCTTAGTGCCTACGACTGGTATTGCTCTCTAAATCTCTGCCACAAAAAGAGTGATTACAAATGTGGAAACTTGGACTCCACACCAGATCTAGAGAATAAAAATCTGCATTTTTGTAAGGTTTCCAGGTTATTCCTGAGAGAGAGTTTGAGAAGCACTGTTCTAAATAACTCACAAATCCACATCTCTCTCAGTACTTAGATTACGTCAATTCTTGTCTTGCTGAGTTGTTGAGACAGGTTTTGATCAAGTAAATCCTCTGTGCTGGACACCACATTTTTTTTTTTGTCTTCTGATCACTCCTAGAAACAGATGTCACTCCTTGGGCCTATGTCTATGTCTTTATTTCTAGGATGACAAATTTTCAAAGGTCAGGATGTCACAGGCAGCAAGGGGTAGATAGATAGATAGTGCAGAGAATCCTGGGGTTGAGAGACAACATGCAACTGCTTTTAAATGGCACAGTCTGTTCGAGTCACTGTGCTGATGCAGCAGGGAAGAGCTGGGAACTGGGGATTTGTGAATCCAAGCTGTTAACTGGGTTTCATGGGGAGCTGTCGAAGCCTAGGAACTGGCTTCATCTGAAAGCCTGCGGGATTAGGTGGATTCCTCAATGCACAGGGCCAGATTGACTTGTTGGAGGTTTGTGTAAAGCAAACTGTGCTTTAGGACAGTGATCTTCAGTTTAATTTTGTTAACTCTATATCTGAGAACTAGGATTTACGTCTATAGCTAACAACAGCCCAGTAGGTCTCAGTCTGATCTATGATGGGAGAATGACTGAAAGCAAGGTGAGGTTGGGGCATGGGTTATTTTCCCCTGTAAATCCCCCAACCCCCTTCTACAAACTTCAGAATAGTATATTGGAATTTCTGACAACCTCGGGCATAATTCAAAAAAGCCAGCAAGGTGATTTTGGTAAATCTCAAAAAACGTCATGCTGGTGAAGAATAAAAACCACATATAAACATGTTTTAGGGTACTAGGTTCTATGGTAAGCTGTGGAGGCTTTTCTAGGGTCTCTTGCCCAGTGATTAAGCATACTCACATTCTGACATGCTCATTCCAGTGCCCATGCCCAGAGCAAGAAGCAGAGTGCTTTGTATAGAGTAGGCTGTAGGTAAGTAACTGTTGAAAGGAATAATGCAAGAATGACTGTGAACTCTTGTGTTTCTGCTGTCTTAAACCTGTCTGGCTGTAAGCAGACATATGGAAGTGTCTGCTACTTCCACACATATGGAAGTAGCCTCAGGGAGTGAGAGGAGAGGGAGGTTCCTCTGGCTTCCTGCTGCTTGGCTGGGGAGGCACCTCCTCCAGGGACTGCAGTGCTCCTGCGCTGGAGCCTGTGCTGGGTCCCACGGCTTCAGGGCTCTCTGCCTTTTCTCCAATGGCATGTCCTCAGCTGCCAGTTGGACTGGGTGCAAGGAACTTTATTAGTTTTCCTTTCACATCCTGACAGCCACAATCACTCTTGTCCATTTTAATTAAAATGTTTAGTTAAGCACAGTTCTAGAAACAGAAAGTTAGCTCTCATCTTGAATAAGACCCCAGGCTTGGGACTAAGGAAAAGAAAGAGATGGAAAGAGATGCAGGAAAACTTTTCAGTTTTCTATCAGCTGAAGAGTACATCATGACAAAGGGAGGAGGGCCATTCAGTTACTCTTCACTTGAGACTTGCTTTAGGCCAAACCAGGAAGGAGTAAACTTTGACTTCAATACTGTTCTATTTCTACTTTTAACAACTCCTACCACTCAGTCTGCAGGCTTCCCAAAGTCTCCAGAGCCCCTACCACACCTGATCAGTTCTGCACAACACTCCCTGCTCTCTCATTTCCCCAGTGATCACTGCCTTCCACGTCCCCACCGTCCCCTCAAGACTCGCAGTCCCACGTCCTGTTCTTGCAGGCTCTGGCTTCCTGCAGAAGCTCTGGGGGTCAGCTGCGCTCACCAACCTGTGTGATGGTGTCTCTAAGTCAGGCCTTGATTTCACAGAAAGACAAATCCTCTCAAAGAAGACTTGTGGATTCTTCAGTATGAAGGAAAACATTTTAATCTTCCAAGGGAGATATTTTTTTTATAAAGAACAGCCTTTTCACATCTTCAGTTTGGTCAGATTTGCTAATTTTAGAATGGTGTGTTCTGTACATAATAGTCACTCAAAAAAGAGACTTCTCAGATTCTATGCTCCCCTTCGAGGCACATGCTGTCAGCTACTTGATTCCAATCTCATTCACCACTTTTCTTTCCAAAATCAAAGCTAAAGCAATGACAAACTACAAACAACAAACTACATTGGAAAACTTTATTGGAGCGTATGGAGAGAGGATGGGGCATACATGTACTGTTTTTCATCCTTGTCTTATCAGCTGGGCTAGTGGTAATGCGACAAGTTCTCATTCGTAGAAAGTACATCTCAAGGAAACCTCAGATGATAAGGTTCTACTGTACAATGAACAGATATCATGAGGTTGCTGATGAAGTCTGTGGTGCTGCTACATACTGTCTGCATTCACCTCCAAAGTCTCTGCACCCAGGAAGCTGACCTTTGTGAGACGTGCCCATGCTACATGCTCTCTGACCCTCTGGTTTCCAGTTGGTTTGGCCCATGGAGAGCAGTGACAGGTGTTTGGAGGGAGAAGGTGAGGTCTGGGTACTGATTCCCTGGATCCCTCCCTTTGACCTCAGTGTAGGACAGCTGCACTCTTCAATTAAAGATCACAACTCCTCCTAGGTGGGCCTCTCCAGTCATTCGTCCCATGTCACTGTTCTAGGGACTATTCCTGCTTCAGGCCTACGATGGTGAAAGTGCTTTGGAGTTACTAGTTCCGGATACTGCATTTATCAACACCTTGGGATTTGCTTACATTCTGCCCTTGCTTTTGCAGAAAGTGTTGCATTCTCCTCAAATGAGACTGTTTGAATGTGCCACATGTTTCCTCCTGGAGCTCTGACTACCACTGTGGTAAAGGGGTAGACAGTTCTAGAGGGAGTGGTAAATAAATAGCTGCTTCCATGATATTCAGGGCAAGAGGTAGTAAATGCTTCCTGATTGTCATTGTGTGAGGGAAAGCCACTTTCCTTCCCTAATTTTCATCTTACATGCAAAACAACGATGTTCAGTTAAACATAATAAACAGGAAAAGGTTCCCATGAAGTGGAGGAAGGCCCTTCCATGATCACCACCAGCAGCATAGATGCCTAGAAAAATCTGGGACTGCGAGTATTGGGGCTACAACCTGGGCTTCACTGGCTGAGCCTGGCACTTGCTCATTGATAAATTCAGATGAGGATATTAGGCCACCCTGCCTCTCATGTGTGTTGTGAGAGGAATGTGAAATAATATCTGGGAGCACTCGAAGCTGTAGCTGAGAAGGCTTAGAAGCACTCTGCTTCTAAGACTGTGAGGTAACAGAGCCCAGAGTAGAGGAGCTGTGTGAGGGCCACAGTAAATGAGCTTGTCCCAGAGCGAGGGCTGGCCAGGCCTGGGGAGCTGCATTTCTTCCCAAGGGTTCCTTTCCCGTGACTTCCAGTCTGACCTTCCTCTCTGGGCCTGGCCCTCTTCTGTTAGGAGGAGGCATTTCAGACCATGCTGGCATGTCTGAGCATGTTTTTAAAGGAAAGAAGGAGGGAGTGTGACTATGGCTCCAAAAACTCAGCTGTGGAAAAAGTGTCACATCCACTTAAAATTAAATCGTATTAAATCCAAGTCTGAGCCTGTACCCCCCTGAGCCCTCTCATGTGTTCTTCCCACTGAGGCACCCATTATTCATGCCCTCTTTAGTCTTTGAAATCGAAGCACCCTATTGGTTCCATGTGAACTGGGGGAACTGAAGTCTTTTTCTGAGTCCCAGCATCACCTTGACCTCCCTGGTCTTTACCTGTTGTGCCTTTGATACCTGTCCAATTCCTCAGGGTCCTGTGAGGAGGCACATGCCAGCCACAGGTCTAACCAAGGGAGATAAAAATGTGAAGATGCTTGAGGAAATGGTGGAAGGTATTGGGATAAATTTGGGGCACCATGCCTAGTTTGCAGGCCTCTTTATCAGTCCAGGGCACTGGAATGGGTGGTCCTGTGGTCTCTAAGAGTTAAACGGGGCTCTTCTCAGTTACCTTTCCACAGGCCCAGGAAAGCCTTTCTCTTGCAGCAGGAGGAGAAGAATCAGAATGTGCAACATGTCGTCAAGTGGTGCCGTTCTGCTGTAGGGGTTTATTTTAAATATATTTCTTCTTTGAAGCCCATTTGGAGACTTGCTACTGCTTGCTTTGTCTCCCAGCAACGTCAAAAGAGCTGATGGGAATGAGAGGGTTTTTTTTTTTTTTTTTTTTTTACTTTTTTTCTTAACGTGTGCTTTCACTCAAAAGAAAAAAAAAAAAAAGCAACAAAAACCCCACAACTTCTAAACCGGTTCCTGAAATAGACCCAGAGAGAAAGGGAAGCTGTAGTGTGCTATGCAGCCTTTCTCGAGGGAGCAATTATAACCTAGAGAAAAAGACTCAGCTAGTGCATGGCTCCTGGAAACAAGGCTGAGTGCAAAGGCATCTTCCCCTCCTGCTTCCCAACAGCCACAGACATAAGTCATAGCAAGAGCTGGGCTCTCCCAGAAATAAGTATAGCAAGACCTTATGAAGATGGGAGTACTTGAGTCTGTACAATCATCATGCCAGGCCACTCAGAGATAAGACTGGAATCTTGATGTCATCCAATACCTATTTGTCTAACATTCACCCTATAAAGCACCAAGAGTCTATGTTGCAAGCACTGTGCTGGGTGCTGGTGGGGTAGCTGGAAGTGTAACCAATGCTCCAGTGTCAGCACTTATATGCCATAACCATGGCATATAAGTGCTGACACTTATATGACTCCAGTGTCTCTTATATGCCATAACCATGCCCTAGTCACATGAGACTCCTCCAGCTTTCAGAGCTCAGTTGCCCTCCTTTGATCCTTGAGGCTTTGCATATGTTGTCCTGCCAATCAGCTTCTTCCTGACTGCCTTTTTCACCTTCCAGCACATCTTTCCTCTGCTTGTTCCCTTTCTCACCTCTGCAGATAGCTATGTGACCCACCTGTGTGTTCTCAGAGCAGCAGTACTTCTTATTGAGGGACTGCATCACATGATATTGAGCTTTCTGTTTGTCTCTCTTCCTGACTGGACTGCAGGATTCCCAAGGACAAAGACTTTCTTCATTTATTTACTTGTGTTCTGTGGTACCTAGCATGGTGCATAGTGCTTAGGAGGTGATTGATAATCACTTGATTACTGTTTGATTAAGAAGTTAACTCCAGAAATGAAATTTCTTATTTTGAATAGGTTATAGAGACATCAGACCTATTAATATCTATAGGACTTTGGTCCAAATCTGTTTTATTAGCTATGAATTGGGGATAGGCATAGCTATTATAATTGGTAGAAAACTCTACAGATAAAATATATATAAGACCCCTGGCATCTGGAACAGTGTAGGAGCTCAGTGGCATGATTAGAGCTAGTGTAAAAGAACATTTTATCAATGTTACTTAAATTCCCACTGGAAGACTAGATGCTTTTAGCTTCCATTTACAGAGTAAATACTCTCATTGACAGTACTAGCCTTTTTACACCTCACCTTAAAGCTTTTTCTAAATTTTCCTCTAACCACATTACTACTTCCTCTGTCAAGTTTTCTAAACTCACCACTTAGCCATCAGAGAGACTTGAAGTGAGAACTGGGAACAGTACTTCGTTGATGTAAGTTCACAGCTCAAGCTCTGGAATCGCACTGTCTGAAGATGCATTCTGGCAAGTTGTCATCTTTCTCTGTGCCCCAGTGTCCCCATCTGAGAAGTGGGTATTATGACGTGTTGGTTTGTTCCTCTGGGAAGAGATGCCTGCTCTAGGGGGTTACCACCTCCTTCCTTCCACAGCCCAAGCTGGTCCCCCTCACAGCTGCCTCTTCTTTGCTCAGGAATGCACGAATGGCTGCTTCTGTCTTCCAGGTGTCCAGGGACACCCAGGAAGCCTGGCATCTAAGTTTAGAGAAAATCAAGGCATCAGCAGAGGATGGACAATGGCTGGCAGAGATACAATAGCGCTTATTCAATTGTAAGAGAGATGATTGAACTAAAGTGTCTAATTCTCAGACTCTATTATTACAGCAGGTCCTCGAATAGCATTGTTTCATTCCATGTCTTTTCATTATAACAATGATGAGAAAAAAAATTGCTTCCTGGAAGGGCCACTGTCTGTGTGGTGTTTGCACGTTCTCCCTATGTTGGTATGGGTTTTCTCAGGGTCTTTCGGTTTCCTCCAACATTCTACAGCTGTGCATTTTGGGTGGATAGGCATGCCTACAGGGCCCCAGTCTGAGAGAGTGGGAGTGTGTGTAAGCAGTCCTGCTATGTACGAGGTGGCAGTATGTCCAGGACTGGCTCCCACCTGGCGCTCTAGGCTGCTGAGAGATGCTCCTGCTACCTGTGACCCTGAACTAGAATAACTGGGTTGGAAAATGAATGAATGTATACAAATTATTGTCAAATAAAAATTTGTAAAGTCTGAAGTAATTATCCAAATGCACGACAAGAAACCATGCGGTATGAAAGCACTCAGCAAGTCAGCCATATTTATAATCGTTTGTTTTAGAACTTTGTGGTAGTAGGAGATGCCCTAACGATTTTCACTGTGCACACATGTATTCCTTGATGTAACCCATCACCACTGTGACCACCGTCACTCACTGATTTACCAAAGATTGGGTAAACACTATCTTGCTGTTTTATTAATCTTTCTTAAATGTATATAGCTCACATGCATCTCAATGTTTAATAGTAGAAGTGTTTTGGATCTTTCTTTTTTTTAATTTATTTTTATTTCTATTTTTTTAAAGACAGGATTTCACCATGTTGGCCAGGCTGATCTTGAACTGCTGACCTCAGGTGATCCACCTGCCTCGGCCTCACAAAGTGCTGAGATTACGGGAAGTTTGGTGGTTTTTTTGGTGACCAGAAACATGCGGTAGAAACTTACCTCTTATTTATATCCCTTAGCCGATGGTAAAATTGGTTTTGTTATGCACCATTTCACTTAAAGTCGCAGTTTTCAAGAACGTATTGACGATGTTAATTGAGGACTTACTGCACATTCTAGGAGAGCAAATTGCTAAGCACACAGCGGATGTGCAGCTCTCCGAAGTGTGGCCTAGAATAACATGACTTCAGATGTAGGGGAGAACTTGGAGTTTATTTAGTCTGATGGTTCTTAGCTGAGGGTGATTTAGAATTACCAGGGACCTGACTCCCTTGAGATCCTGGTTCAGGAGGTCTGGGGAAAGGATAAAGCTTGTGTATTTTCAAAAATGCCTCAGGCAATTCTGTCAGACACTTTCTGATCTAGTCCACTCTCCCCCTCTCTGATGAAAGTCTCTGACCTGGAAGCCTCTTTTCTCTAGGGAACATTTATAACCCAGAGAAAAAGAAGCTGAAAGCAGGAGACTTCCAGAAACGTGTCTGGGCACAAGCACCACCCACTTGTGGGTTTGCACTGGATGGCACCCCATCTTTTGCAGCAGGGAGCTCACCAGCTGTGAATTCTTAAGCATGATGGTAGTGGAGTGAATGTGGACCCATCGCTCCACCCTGCTGGGAGGACTGGAAGAGAGCAGCTTTCTATCAACTCCACCACTGCATGCTGGGATACGTTTCCATAATGAAGCTCTCTCAAGCACAAAATGTGCATCTAATGGAATGCCATTTATCAGGGCAGCAATTCACATGTACGCACAAAACCTTTACTTTATTGCTTTATATCATGAAATACAACTATATCTAAAGATTGATGACTCTAGTTAACCCTCTAATCCTAACTCCAGGGATTAATATCGGACATTAATTCAAACTCTGTCTTCTGATACTAATTCTAGCTGTTGATTTCTTGAACGCTAATAGAATATCCCTGAATTTATTCTGTGGCTTATCCTCAGTTTTAGCCCCATCATTCCAAGATGTGTTTATTATCTTGAAGTGGTCATGTGGATGGGTTTGACCTCAGACCTAGAGGGGAGAAATATACTGCTTAGCAGTTCAAAGGCGAATAAAGGTTGGCAAGATTAATCACAGTGTGGATTCTGTACTATTTCAAAACTGAATAGGAGGCTTGGGAAATTGTGGCTGGAAAACCAGACTTTCCAGGTTGTCTTCCATTGGGTAGTCACTGATGTATTTATTTCTGTGATTAATGAACTTTGCAAATTAACCTCCACACTACTCTGTAATTGCGATCAAGGTTTCAAAAAATCACTTAAGTGTGTGTTTCTGCCACTCCTGAGTCCATTCTAACCGGATGGCCTGCTCGTTGTGCTGATTTCACAAAGATAGTGCCAGTCTCCTGACCTCTGAATTTACAATTAATTACTGCATTCAGCACCCAAATTACCCCCAGTATCCACGTGCCTGGCTTTATCTCTCTGCACATACAGGCCTGGCTTTTAATTAAAGGCCCTCCAAATTAAATGAAAACAAATTCAATTATTACATCTCATTGGAGCAGCTCACAGCATATCCTGACAGCATTTATCCAATGGGCGACCCAGGGAAAGCTCTGCTCCCACAACTGAAATTAATGTGCCCAGTAAATGATTTTTCTTATCATTGCTTGAACAGGTTTTTTGCCACTGGGTCAGCCCTAGCTGTGGTCTTTGCTGTCTCTGAAAAAAACTACGGCTTAACACAATTTCTCTTTTCTCTATCTTTTCTGATCTCTACCTAGTTCTTATTCTCTCTTTCTGCATGGAAGGAGAATGGTCTCAGTCTGTTCCCACTGAGGATGGAAGATAATTACCCTACAATCTCTGCAGGTTTGGAGGTGCACTCAGATATGTACCCCTTAAATTTAGATCCTTATCCAAAGCTCTTAGGTCTATCCAGGGGACTACGTGTATATTCTTGACTCTCCAAGCTGCCCAAAGTTTAGAGGAATGTGCACTGAATTGCGATTATTGTTATGATAGATCATAACAATAATCATAATAATAACGTGTTTATTGAGGACTATAATGTGCTAGGCAGTGCAAACAGCATGCAATTAGACACAGTCCTTACCCAGTGGACCAATTACACAAGTGAAAGCAAGGCAAGACCCAAACAAAAGGAGCGATAGAAACAAACTGAAGGGAGAGCTGGGAAGGAAGAAAACAGTTTCTTTTTTGATAAGTGGCCAGCGGAGGTCATGCCTCTACCTTGCCTGGACTGCACTTGCTGCAAAGTTTTCTTTTGAGTGTGAAACTCTTTAAGTAAGTGGCAGATTGGACCTAGAGGTGGAGGGCTTGTAAGAAGAAGAGGGTTAGGTTCAGAGGTGGGAAACAATCACTGCTGCAGGGATGGGCATAATCTGATCAGAAAGCTTGGAAGAGTTTTTATAGATGGGTACAAATCAGATGCCGTTGTCCCTGTCAGTGGCCCAAGGCACTACTATGGCCAGATTCAAAGCTCTGCTTCCCCCAGCGCTAGAGCCAGCCCACGCAAAAGAAACGACACAGTTCAGGAGAAAGGCTGAAGGAAGAGCTCAGCGGATTTGGACGAAGACGGGGAATTCCCAGGTCTTCTACCCATCTTTCTGATGCTGGCTGGATTTTTCTCTTATCTCATGTTGTTGAGAAGGAAGACCCAAATGCAGACGGCAACAGAAAGAAAACATGCAGGTCACAAAAACTCCCAAATCTACTTGTAACCCAGTCAGCAGAGAGAAGCAAAGCAGGAGAAAGAAGTGTGGGTGGTAGAGAAGGAGCTGCAATTCCAAAGCTGGGGCTGCAGTCGCAGTCTGCCTGGCATTTCCTGTGCCCCGAATTCAGCTCAGACACCCTGTCGAAATGGCTTTGCTGGAGAACTTTGTTGAGGATCTGAAACCATGACAGAGGGGACACTGTCCCCTCATGCTCAATGCCCACAGGCCTCACTAGGCTCTCCTGGGAGTGGTGACCAGCCCGGGGAGCCAAGGATTTCGGGGACAACAAGATTCACGCTATCTTTTTTACATCCTTGCTTGAGCAAGCATCCTTAATAATCCCTTTTGTTGAGTGTCCTATGTATAGGAAAAACTGTAAAAGCCTGTTTTGAATGAATACAAAGGAAATGAAAGATCTTAAGGTATTTATAATCTAATTTGGAGGGTGGAAAATACACATGCATAATGAAACTCTAAAATGTCAAGTTCCATTTTCCTGCTATGATTCCCATAATTTCTGTATATGTTTAGGATACATCTTAAGACAGTGCATTGCCATTATCTGTTTGTATCTTATTATTCTGCTCTAGACTAAGCTTTGTCAAAGCAGGGCCTGTACCTTTGTTTTTATTTTTTGAATTTTGTATCTTCAAAAATTAGTATTGCCTCTGGTATTTGGCAGTGTTTGTTTATCTTTGAATTGGGTAAAATAAAAGCCCAATTCTAATGACCCTAGCTAGAGCTGCCACAGCCTCCTCTGGTCTCTCATGATGCTTGGTTTATGCTTCTCATCGTTATTACTGAATTGACCTCTTCTTGTCTACGAGCACTGAGGCAGTGTGACATCATGGTTAGGATACTGGCTATATAACCTTGGGCAAGTTACTTGATCTCTTTAGTCTTCCCTGTCTGTAAAATCAGTAGGATGATAATTTGCTTACTTTATAGGATTGTCATGAGGATAACATGGGTAACACAAGAGTTGGAGCCATGCCTGGCACATGGTGTTATGTAAAGGGGACCTTTTCCCATTATCACAATCTTGAAGAGTTCTATCATAGGTTGAATTGTGTCACACAGAAAGATATGTACAAGTTCTACTCCTCACACCTGCAGATGTGACCTTATTGGGAAATAAGATCTCGGCAGAGGTAATCAAGTTAAGATGAGACCATACCTTATTAGGGTGGACCCTTATCCAATGGCCAGTTTCCTTACATGAAGAGGGAAATGTGGACACCACGACACACTTAGAGGGAGAGGATGTGAAGACGCAGCCAACACGGAGGGTGCCGTGTGAAGACTGAGGCCAGATTGAAGCCTTGTGTCTGCAAGCCACCAGAAGTGCAGAGCAGAGCAGCAGAGCACAGGTTCTCCCCGCTGGACCTCCAAGAGGAGCCAACTCTGCAAACAACTGAGCTTTGAACTTCTAGCTTCCAGAACTGCGAGAGAATAAATGTCTATTGTTCAAAGCCACATGACTTATGGTAATTTACAGACTAAATTTTGTCTTTTGTGTATACATCTAACACAACATCTAGGAGAGTGAAGATAGAAGATCTGGGCCAAGGAATACTTGTTCAGTTGGATGGATTCAGTCATGGGATCATTAATGTGAATACAGAATTATAAAATAGTTTTCACAGAAGTAGAGTTTATTTGTCTGTTCTATGTACCATCTATTTGAAGTTAAATAAAAGAACGTATTTGTCCAATTCAACTTGCCAATATCCTTTCAATTTTGATATAATATGTAATTGTTGCAATAACATTGTATATCCTGAACAATACAGTAATGGAAAGGAGGTTGCCATAAGAGGCTAATCCCCTGAGAGGTTGCCATGAGACAGAGTAATCTGCCTTTGGTTCATTCTGTCCAATTTAGTCTACTGCCTCAGCTGATCCCTTCCCATGACCCCGGAGTTCCTTAAATAATATTTGATAACACCAAGTAGAAAAAAATTAAAGCAAACAAACAAATCAAGGTATGGTATGTACATATTTATATGGGATTGTGTTGGTCTTGAACAGAAGTTTACTCATAAACATTTATCAAATGGCCTGTTGGGTACCAGGTACTATGCTAGAAAGGGGATACGATGGTAAATAAGACAATGAATAAGAACGACGGGTAACATTTTGTGAAGTCTTTGTTATGTGTCAGCTGATATATTAAGTACACTATTTTATTTGACTGTTAAAATAACAGAGTTAAATAAGACCATGATAAGATATGCTTAATGAGATTGAGACATTGCTCAAGGTCACACAGAAAGTGGTACAGACCCAGATTTGTACTTAGGTAATCTAATTCCAGAGCTCATTAATTACTGCACAAAAATTTGGCATCTCTTATCCTCATAGAGCCTAGAGTGTAGCAGTAAAGAAGGCAAGCCAGAAATTGTCATATAGTCACAGAAAGAACATGGGTAAAACATCTTCCAGTAGGAATCCTAATTTAAGATTTTCCTGGATTCATATTCCAGACCAGTTTGGGCAGAAGTTAGGGGAGAAAATCAGCACTTGGGCTGATTTATCATTATATCTCCTTCTCTGGTTTGGCCTTGGGTGTCTGTCTAGTCACTTAGAAGTGCTTTCATGGCTTAAGAGTTTCTGCAGATTTGGGCATGGCAGAAGCCACATGGTCAGCCTAGCCAGCAGTTTTCAGTTAAGAGTCAAGAAGGAGCAGAAGCCTGAGCTGTGGGGACACCCTCTTCCAGCTCATCCCAGGTTCTGGCTACTTTCTGTCTTGGTTTTGCCATATTGTTTGACTCAGGAGACTGGGTACTTTTATAACTCCAGGAAAGGTACAAGTTTGGGGTAAATGGGAAAATATTTCTTGGTCCCTTCAAAGAGATGGTGACCCAAGATGAGAAACTATGTGATTATGAGAGGCTGATCATCCTGATTATCTATATGGTACAGCTAGCTGTCTTGCTTCTCTAGATTTCTCTAGAAATTTAGGTTGCTAAAATCCTTGTGATGCACTGTACTATGGCTTGAATGTCTTCCCCAAAGTTTATGCTTTGGAAACTTAATGCCCAATGCAACACTGTTGAGCGGTGGGGCCTTTAAGAGGTGATCTGGTTGTGATGGCCTTGCCCTCGTGAGTGAACTCATATTGTTATCTTGGGTAGGTTTGTTATTGCCAGAAGGAGTTTGTTATAAAATTAGGTTCAGCCACCTCTTGCTCTTGCTATCGCTCATCCCTCCACCACGGTACAATACAGACAGAGGCCCTCACTAGAGGCACACTACCAACTG
This sequence comes from Plecturocebus donacophilus, assembly GCA_004027715.1. Lineage (NCBI taxonomy): Eukaryota > Metazoa > Chordata > Mammalia > Primates > Pitheciidae > Plecturocebus > Plecturocebus donacophilus. The sequence goes on along the minus strand of PVKP010005622.1, from coordinate 5,990 downwards.
TTGACTTCCCAGCCTCCAGAACGGTTAAAATAAATCTCTGTTCTTTATAAATTACCCAGCCCCAGATATTCTGTTATAGCAGCACAAAATTGACTGAGATGCACTGTCTCAGAAATCTTTTTATATCTTCATAGAGTCTTTACAGTTTGACTTGCTCGAGGCCCCGTTGATTTTTGAGATTGACAATCAGCACTAACTCTATTATAGAATTTGCTTGGCTGCTGCACTGAGAACTCACTGCTGTGAGTATTGTCTCCAGTTTCGGTGGACTTCCCAGAGGTTGCCTTTGAAAATTTTACACTCAACAATTTCCCTACTCACTGAAAGCTTAAAAGAGAGCAAGTCTAAAAGAAAATGGTTATTTTTAGTAGGAAGTTGGTTATGAGGAGATTTTGAGTGGGAGAGTCAGCCTCAGAGAAACTAGACATCTTCCCAGCTACTCTTGAGTCCTTTTTTGCCTTGTTTTGTTCTTTTCAGAGTGAATTTCTCAAACCTCTGTCATATTAAAACCAATCCCATCAATATCCAATTTGCAACTTACATAAAGATTATTAATAATAATAACATCAATATCAACATATCAACAGAGCATTTAGAAATAAATGTGGTATGAGACCCAGCTCTTCCACTTTCTGACTGCAGCTCTGGGAAAAAGGCAAACCCTCAATGCCTCAGTTTCCTCCATTATAAAAGGAAAATTATAATAATAATATTAGTTTATTTCACAGGCTTTTTAGAAAAGTCAAATGAGATAATGTATGCAAGAATGTTCTGCAAATTGTAAAATATTGTACAAAGCTTTGTTATTTTTACAGAAAATACATATGGATTTTCTGCCCTTTTGAATTATTCATTTTCTATCTCTTTCTAGCGGTCTGAATAATTGGATATTTGATTCTTATCTTACTTTCTTGGAACTCTGTATATTTCACATCAATTATTTCATTTTAGTCTCACAGTACATCTGTTTTACCTGCAAAGAGCAGAGTGCGATTGAGTTATCTAATATTTAAAATAAGTTGAGCTCCAACTTTGAGTCCTCTTGGTATTTATTTTTCTGTGAGTTTTCTGCTCTAAACTTGGAGAAATTGCTAGTGTGACTTGGATTACTACTTAGAGAGAACTAAACTTATGAGATAATCTTTCCTCTGGACTTTGACATTTGTTAACAGTAAAGCAGTTGGGTTGTAGGAGGAAAAGGATTGCAGTGTCCCATGAAGGCACTGGTTTAGTTTTTCTTTGAATGCATGGCATTTTCAGAGCATAGGACTAGCTAGAATCCTGGTCTGGCAGTTTTCTCAGGAATCTACTTCCTTGGGGGCCCAACTTGAGTTCACGGCATCTGAAATCAGGTGTCTTGATCTAGGCTGTATCAGGGTCCAGAGGCCGTATCACATAAGGGGAAGAGCACTGAACAGAGAATTGGAGACTGCTCCTAGCTGGATTGCTTGGCTTGAGAATATCACTTCCCTTTAGAATATTGCCCATTTACTTTTTCATTTTCTAATTTTAAATTTATTGTTGTGGTAACATAACATAAAGTTTACTATTTTAGCCATGTTTAAATGTACAGTAGAGTGGCATTAAGAAAATTCGCATTGTCCAACCATTATTACCGTCTACCTCCAGAACTGCAAATGGTTGTTTTTAGAGTAAAGTGAAATCACTTCTGGGAAATCTCTAGAAGAGCATAACACACCATAGGAATGTAAAATATTGTTCTGGCTCTTATTGCCTAATAATTTAGTGGAAGGAGCAAAGATTGCCTTAAAAAGGTTGCTTAACTTATAAATGCTCTGAGGAGGCTGAGTAAACTATCTCTCTGGAAGAATTCAAATTAATGGAGATTTTCCTTGATCAGGATCATGCAGACACAATTTAGTGCTAAGGGAAATTGTGGATTACCTGTGGCGTTTGAAGTTGTGTCCCACTTGAACATTCTATCAAGTTGCATCAATAACTTCCTCACGTGAGGCTAAGTTAGAAGACATTATTTCCCTCCTGCCGGGCATTTGGAACTTCTGGGTTGGAAAAGCTGAAGCAGTAATGGGCAGGAACCCATGTCGCCTAATGAATAGGTCTAAAAATAGTTGAGAGAATGCATTCTAAAGTGCAGAGTTGTGGTGTTCTTGTGGAAGATATGTGGCCTTCTAACTTTGACCAAACCAATTTTTCTACCTTGCCAAATACAGTATGAAACAGACATGTGCATGCATTAGTAGATAGATGCATAAAAGCAATTCATTCATACACACACACACACACACACACACACACACACACACACACATACACATACACATCCTTGATCTGTTAAATTTAGAAAACTGGATTAAAGGGAAGACACATCGACACATCTAGAAATGACATGCTGCTTAAGGAAGGAGAAATCTGGTAGTATGAGGCTATGTCTGGGAATGCTCTGCATGGGTTATTTTGGGATCTGCTGTTCTCTTGAGAAATTAAATTTGTAGGGAGAATAGGACTAACGGCCATTCGTATCCTGCTGCTTGCATCCTTTCTTCAGCCAGAGGAGTGAACTGGAGGGGTGTGTGTGTGTATGTGTTGCTTGCTGAATGCCCACTGTCCTGAGGATTCACAGACACATTGTGCCAGGGCAAAGAGGCTGGTCTGCAACCGCACTGCAAGAGGGTGGCAGGAAAAGGCACTGATGGTGATGAGGAGGCTGGTGGCTGGCATTCATCAAGAGCTTACTGTAGATCCAGCACTGTGTTAAACAAGATAGCTGTTTTTTTGCCATTCAATTATTAAGTTCACTGATGCTTAAAGAGGTTAAGCAAACTGTCCAAGGTCATACACTTAGTAAAGAGCAGTGCTGAGCTCAAACCCAGGCCTATCTTATTTCTAAGCCCAAAAGCCACCACACATCATCAGTAGAGATGGCAGGCCTGAGCTAGTCCCCGCCAAAAAAATTCACAAGTTAAAAAGACAGGATATTTTTCCTTTCGTCTTTTTCTCCTTTGTATTATAGTTTATTTCCTGACTCTTACTCTGCTGGGGGAGGGGGAATTTAACAAATCATACCTGACTTTTATTTCAAATAACAAAAGGAGCGAATAACAAAAATTATATGATGAATACCAAGATTCCCAGTTTTGTGTTAAGAGCTATTTCAACAGTTGTAGTACCAGGTTTGTCCCTGTCCCCAAGGATCTGGCATGTTTTTGTTTTGTTTTGTTTCTGCAGATACCTTGCAGAATGAATGTAAATCTATATTCTTTGGGATTTTTAGAACAGTGATTCCCAACTCACATGAGGGAATAGGGCTGATAGAAAATTAGGTTTCGTGAGGGCTGGGACCCAGGCCGAGAGATGAGAAAGAATTGGTTGACACTTGCATTTTGTGTTTTTAGAGTTGGGTGAAGGGGGCCTGGTTGAGAAATATTAGGGGAGGATCTGAGGTTTTTACCCTTCAGGGTCCCTATAGGTCTAAGAATGCAGTAACAAAGATATTTAAGTTGTTTTAAACTTACTTTGAAAATTGCATTTTTGCTTTTTGCGTCTCTTTAGATTTTTTTTTAAAGGTATTTGTAGTCTTGTCCTTCCCCTTGAATAGAGAGAAGGAATGTATGAAGGTGCAATGTTAGTCTTTACATTTTCTCCGGGAGGAACCGAGAAGATGCATCTCCTTCATTCAACAAATATTAACTGGGTCCCTGCTGTGAGCCAGACATTTGTAGTAGGCCCAGAGTATAAAGAAGACAGATATCCTGACTGCCTGGGAGGAGTGTACCGTGTAGTGATGCCTTGAGAGATGGCCCTATCACCAGCAGGCAGGAAATGGCTATACCCGGATGTAACAAGGGAGCTGCTTTCTGAAAGAGCCACACTGGGAAGTCCCGGGATACCAGAGAGACTCCATCAGAGCTGAATATCAGAGACAAGGCTTGGAAACATCACTGGAATAAATCTTAATTGCCATGAGGGAGGTCTGAATTTTGTGCTGGCCAATATAATTCATGAGATGTCTGTGTTTTCAAGGTTCAATCCCCACGTCAGCAAGTGAGCCTCCTTTTGTTCCAGTGGCAGCTGATGGAGTGTCTCCTTGCAGACAGGCTACTGCTGGAGCTTGCTCTTGGCAACAAGAGGGACTAGGTGAGAGCATAGGTTTGGATAAACTTAAATCCATCATTTTCACTAGAAAAACATTTCAGAAAACATGCCATATTAATGATGGGCAAATGGCATCATCTTTCTTGAATAAATGCCTTCACCACACAAGGATTTAATGTAATGCCTCTACCTCTACAAAGGATCAATATGAGATCTGGCAATTGAACAGCATTTCTGTATCTTTTATAAACATGGGGGTTGAAGATATTTTCTACTATGTCACTCAAAGTCCTTTTTATAAATTCTGTCGATTGCAACTCCACACTATCTCTCGCAATAAGTTTCTGCTTAAGTTTGGTTCCAAAGAAAATGCTGTCTAGGCTTATGAATTTGTGTGCTTTCTGTTTTTACAGAACAAATGGTATAAGCAAGCGTCCTTTCCATTTGCCTTAGCTGGTACAAACTCAGATCCAAATGCATCACCCAAGTGTTATGTGCTCAACTCAGGTACCTGAGACATTCCCTCTCTCTGCTTTCTCCAGGTGATCTCTGTTTTGACTTATCCTTAAAGACTTTACACAGCAGGAATATTTGAATGCCACTCAGTACATAAGCTACAAATATAACAGGAATGATTTTTTCCTGTACACCTATTTGTTCATCTCTCTATCTGATGTAATAAAGTGAAATAAAGCCTTCTCAAATGATTGGAGTATAGAGTGGCATCTTATTGGTGCTTGAGAATAAAAAATTATGGACAAATAAAACATTTTTTAGTACCAATGCCTCTATATCCCTAGATATTGAAGGGAAACATAGAAAAAGGCAGAGACATAGACCATGCTCTCTTAGAAGATACAGCCCAACTGGGGAAGACTTCCTACATTTTTATCCCCTCCCCACTTGCATTCACTTGGAAATGACCCATAAACATTCACCAGCTGTTTGAAAATAAACATGAGTAATTGCAACTCTTCAATTGCCAAGAAAATCATCAGAATCAACGCTTTTCTCAAAAAATAGACATGGAGTGCTACTATGTGCACGTTGTTGAGGAGTGATGAACATGGGTCACACTGATTTTCTGCCCTCAATACCTGGTAGTCTGAATAGGGGCCAAACCAATACTACATATTTCTATACTACAGCTGAAAGTAAATGCCTCAGTAGAAATAGAAATAAAGGTTTGATAATGACCCAGAAGGGTAAGGAATCGCTTTTTGGTTGGTAAATCAGAAAAGGCTTTATAAAGGAGATGATATTGGACAAAGGGGCAATCTAGGTAGAGCAAAGAAAGATGCAAAGAAGAGAAAATGGTGGGTGTGTTCAAGGATGTTAAACATGCCGTTTGTCTTGTATGTAGTTTGCATGCAAAAGAGCAGAGAAAGATAAGTGAAAGTTAAGCCAGTATTAGCACCACATCCGTTGAAAAGCTTGTACTTAATGTTGTAATCAAAGGAGAACTATTAAAGGTTTATCAGCAGAAGAGTGGCCACTAGACTAGTGATTCAGAAAAACTAGGTTGAGCCTTGGGGTAGAGAATTATAAGAGGTTGAGAGCCTATGTAAAAATTATAATAGCAAAGAGGACAAATCATGTTCCTTAGCCAGGATTTGTTCCTAGGAATGAGAAAAAGTAAGAATGAGTGACAGGAAGTCCTAGCTAGAGAAATTAGACAAGAAAAAAAAAAAATAAAGGGCATCCAAATTAGAAAAGAAGAAATCAAATTATTCTTGTTTATAGATGATATAATCTTTTTTTTTATTGCATTTTAGGTTTTGGGGTACATGTGAAGAACATACAATATTGTTGCATAGGTACACACGTGGCAGTGTAATTTGTTGCCTTCCTCCCCTTCACCTATATCTGGCATTTCTCCCCATGCTATCTCCCCGCAACTCCCCCCCCCCCACCGT
>PVKP010005621.1:50170-88401 GCA_004027715.1 Plecturocebus donacophilus | reverse complement strand
GCCTATGAGTGAGAACATGTGGTGTTTGATTTTCTGTTCTTGTGTCAGTTTGCTGAGAATGATGGTTTCCAGTTTCATCCATGTCCCTACAAAGGACACGAACTCATGGTTTTTGATGGCTGCATAATATTCCATGGTGTATATGTGCCACATTTTCCCTGTCCAGTCTATCACTGATGGGCATTTGGGTTGGTTCCAGGTCTTTGCTATTGTAAACAGTGCTGCAGTGAACATTCATGTGCATGTGTCCTCATAGTAGAATGATTTATAATCCTTTGGATATATACCCAGTAATGGGATTGCTGGGTCAAATGGAATTTCTATGTCTAGGTCCTTGAGGAATCGCCACACTGTCTTCCACAATGGTTGAACTAATTTACACTCCCATCAACAGTGTAAAAGTGTTCCTATTTCTCCACATCCTCTCCAGCATCTGTTGTCTCCAGATTTTTTAATGATTGCCATTCTAACTGGCGTGAGATGGTATCTCAATGTAGTTTTGATTTGCATTTCTCTAATGACCGGTGATGATGAGCATTTTTTCATATGTTTATTGGCCTCATGTATGTCTTCTTTTGTAAAGTGTCTGTTCATATCCTTTGTCCACTTTTGAATGGGCTTGTTTGTTTTTTTCTTGTAAATCTGTTTTAGCTCTTTGTAGATTCTGGATATCAGCCCTTTGTCAGATGGGTAGATTGCAAAAATTTTTTCCCATTCTGTTGGTTGCTGATTCACTCTAATAACTCTTTTGCTGTGAAGAAGCTGTGGAGTTTGATTAGGTCTCATTTGTCTATTTTGGCTTTTGTTGCCAATGCTTTTGGTGTTTTGGTCATGAAGTCCTTGCCTACGCCTATGTTCAGAATGGTTTTGCCTAGGTTTTCTTCTAGAGTTTTTATGGTGTTAGGTCTTATGTTTGTCTTTAATCCATCTGAAGTTGATTTTAGTGTAAAGTGTCAGGAAGGGGTCCAGTTTCTGCTTTCTGCCCATGGCTAGCTAGTATTCCCAACACCATTTATTAAACAGGGAATCCTTTTCCCATTGCTTGTTTTTGTCAGGTTTGTCAAAGATCAGATGGTTGTAGATATGTGATGTTGCCTCCGAGGCCACTGTGCCATTCCATTGGTCTATATCTCTGTTTTGGTACCAGTACCATGCAGTTTTGATTACTGTAGCTTTGTAGTATAGTTTGAAATCAGGTAGTGTGATGCCTCCCGCTTTGTTCTTTTTGCTTATAATTGACTTGGCTATGCGGGCTCTCTTTTGGTTCTGTATGAAGTTTAAGTTGGTTTTTTTCCAGTTCTGTGAAGAAGGTCATTGGTAGCTTGGTGGGGATAGTGTTGAATCTGTAAATTACTTTGGACAGTATGGCCATTTTCACGATATTGATTCTTCCTAACCATGAGCATGGAATGTTTTTTCATCTGTTTGTGTCCTTTCTTATTTCATTGAGCAGTGGTTTGTAGTTCTCCTTGAAGAGGTCCTTTACGTTCCTTGTTAGTTGTATTCCTAGGTATTTTATTCTCTTTGTAGTAATTGTGAATGGCAGTTCATTCTTGATGTGGCTCTCTTTAAGTCTGTTATTGGTGTATAGGAATGCTTGTGATTTCTGCATATTGATTTTGTATCCTGAGACTGCTGAAGTTGGTTATCAGTTTCAGGAGATTTTGGGTTGAGATGATGGGGTCTTCTAGATATATAATCATGTTGTCTGCAAATAGAGACAATTTGACTTCCTTCTTTCCTATTTGAATACCCTTTATTTCTTTTTCTTGCTTGATTGCTCTGGCTAGAACTTCCAGTACTATATTGAATAGGAGTGGTGAAAGAGGGCATCCTTGTCCAGTGCCGGATTTCAAAGCAAATGCTTCCAGTTTTTGCCCATTCAGTATGATATTGGCTGTTGGTTTGTCATAAATAGCTTTTATTATTTTGAGATACATTTCATCAGTATCTAGTTTATTGAGGGTTTTTAGCATAAATGGCTGTTGAATTTTGTTAAAGGCCTTCTCTGCATCAATTGAGATAATCATGTGGTTTTTGTCTTTGGTTCTGTTTATGTGGTGAATTACATTTATAGACTTGCATATGTTGAACCAGCCTTGCATCCCTGGGATGAAGCCTACTTGATCATGGTGGATAAGCTTTTTTATGTGCTGTTGTAATCGGTTTGCGAGTATTTTATTGAAGATTTTTGCATCTATGTTCATCATGGATATTGGCCTGAAGTTTTCTTTTCTTGTTGAGTCTCTGCCGGGTTTTGGTATCAGGATGATGTTGGTCTCATAAAATGATTTGGGAAGGATTCCCTCTTTTTGGATTGTTTGGAATAGTTTCAGAAGGAATGGTACCAGCTCCTCTTTGTATGTCTCATAGAATTTGCTGTGAACCCTTCTGGACCTGGACTTTTTTGTTTTGTAGGCTCTTAATTGCTGTCTCAACTTCAGAACTTGTTATTGGTCTATTCAGGGTTTCGATTTCTTCCTGGTTCAGGCTTGGGACGATGCAAGTGTCCAGGAATTTATCCATTTCTTCCAGGTTTACTAGTTTATGTGCATAGAGATGTTTGTAATTACAATTCTTAAGACCCCTCTAAAACACCTTATCTTACTGCTTTGCAATCTGGCCTTTCACCTCTTTTGGTTAAAAAAAAAAAAATGTTTGTTGACTCCAAGTTCCACCAAGATGGCTGAGTAGGAACAGGTCTGGAGCGTAGTTCCCAGTGAGAGCAACGCAGAAGGTGCATGATCTCCACATTTCCAACCAAGTTACCAGGTTCTTCTAGATGGCACTGGTTGGACAGTGGGTATAATGCAAGGAGGCCAGACCGAGGCAGGGTGGGGCGCTGCCTCACCCAAGAACTGCAGCTGGCTGGGGAACCCTCTCCTACCCAACAGAGGCCATCGGGGTCTTATCCTGGACCACTCTAGCACTCTGGTTCAGATACTGCACTTCTACCAGGGTCTTCACAGCCCACTGACCTGGAGATTTTCACTGAGCTGACAAGCCCCATGGGTTACCAGCACAAATCAAAGTGGCTGTTTCAGCCAGTGCTGCAGATTTTTGCTGGCGCCTGAAATGCCTGTGAGACAGACCCTCCCACTCTCCATAGAAAAGGGGGAACTGAAAGCAGGAAGCCAAATGATCTGGCTTGACAGGTCCCTCCCCCATAAAGACCAGAAAACTGAGACCCTCTTGCTTGAGAGTTTCACAGGCAGCACAGCAGTTTGAGCTTGACCTGGGGCGATTGAACTGGGTGGGGGAAAGGATGTCCACCACTGCTGAGGCAGTTCTAACTGTACCTGTGTAAACAAAATCATGGAAAAGTTTAGACAGCAGCTGGTCTGAGCCTGTGGCAGCTCAGCCTTGCCTCTGCAGGCAGCCTGTGACTAGACTCCCTCCTTGCTGGGCAGGGCATCTCTGGTAAAAAGGTAGCAGCATGTCAGGGACTTATAAATAAAACCCCACCTTTCCAGGAGAGAGTGCCTGGGGAAAGGGGAGGTTGTAAGTTCCACTGCAGCAGACTTAAACTTCCCTGCCCAGCAGCTCTAAAGGGAGCAACGGAGATCCCAGGATAGCACTTGGGCTCTGATAAGGGACAGACTGCCTTCTCTAGTAGCTCCCTGACCCCTGTACCCTCATACATCCGAAAGACAACTCATACAGGAGAGCTCTGGCTAACATCTGGCAGGTACCTTTCTGGGACAAAGCTACCAGAGGACAGAACAGGCAACAATCCTTGCTGTTCAGCAGCCACTGAGGGTAATTCCCACTCAAGCAGGGTCTGGAGTGGACCTCCAGCAGTCCTGCAGCAGAGGTGCCTGTTAGAAGGAAAACTATAAAACAGAAAGTAATAGTTTCAACATCAATTGAAAGGATGTCCACTCAGAGACCTCTTCCAAAAGTCACCAACTTCAAAGACCAAAGGTAGATAAATCCACAAAGATGTGAAGAAACCAGCACAAAAATTATGAAATCACCAAAAACCAGAATGCCTCTCCTCCTCCAAGGGATCACAACTTCTCACCCGCAAGGGAACAAAACTGGATGGAGAATGAGTTTGATGAATTGACAGAAGCAGGCTTCAGAAGGTGGGTAATAAACTTCTCTGAGCTAAAGGAACATGTTCTAAACCAATGCAAAGAAACTAAGAACCTTGAAAAAAGGTTAGACAAAATGCTAACTAGAATAACTATCTTAGAGAAGAACATAAACAACTTGATAGAGCTGAAAAACACAGCATGAGAACTTTGTGAAGCATACACAAATTTCAACAGCCGAATTGTTCAAGCAGAAGAAAGGATATCAGAGATTGAAAATTAACTAAATGAAATAAAATGAGAAGGCAAGACAAGAGAAAAAAATTGAAAAGAAATGAACAAAGTTCCAAAAAATATGGGATTATGTGAAAAGCCCTAATCTACATTTGATTGGTGTACCTGAGTGTAACAGGGAGAATGAATCCAAGTTGGAAAACATTCTTCAGGATATTATTCAGGAGAACTTCCCCAACCTAGCAAGGTAAGCCAATATTCAATTCCAGGAAATACAGAGAACACCACAAAGATATTCCACGAGAATAGTAACCCCAAGGCAAACAATTGTCAGATTCACCAGGGTTGAAACGAAAGAAAAAATGCTAAGGGCAGCCAGAGAGTATGGTCAGGTTATCCACAAAGGAAAGCCCATCAGACTCACAGAGGATCTCTTGGCAGAAACCCTACAGACCAGAAGAGAGTGGAGGTCTATATTCAACATCCTTAAAGAAAAGAACTTTCAGCCAGGCACAGTGGCTCACACCTATAATTCCAGCACTTTGGGAGGCTGAGGTGGGTGAATCAAAAGATCAAGAGATCGAGACCATCCTGGCCAACATGGTGAAACCCCATCTTTACTAAAAATAACAAAAATTAGCTGGGTGTGGTGGTGCACACCCGTAGTCTCAGCTACTCGGGAGGCTAAGGGAGAAGAATTTCTTGAACTCAGGAGGTGGAGATTGCAGTGAGTCAAGATTGTGCCACTGCATTCCAGCCTGGCACCTGGCGATAGAGCAGGACTCTGTCTCAAAAAAAAAATGGAAAAGAACTTTCAACCCAGACTTTCACACTTAGCCAAACTAAGCTTCCTAAGTGAAGGATAAATAAAATCCTTTATGGACAAGCAATTGCTGAGAGATTTTGTCACCACCAGGCCTGCCTTAAAAGAGCTCCTGAAGGAAGCACTAAACATGGAAAGGAAGAACCAGTAACAGCCACCGCAGAAATGTACCAAATGGTAAAGACCATCAACAAAATGAAGAAACTGCATCAACTAATGGGCAAAACAACCAGCTAATAACAAAATGGTAGGATCAAATTCACATATAACAATCTTAACCTTAAATGTAAACGAGCTAAATGCCCTGATCAAAAGACACAGACTGGCAAATTGGATAAAAAGTCAAGACCCTACGGAGTACTGTATTCATCTCACATGTAAAGACACACATAGACTTAAAATAAAGGGATGGAAGAAGATTTACCAAGCAAATGGATAGCAAAAAAAAAAAAAAAAAAAAAAAAAAAAAAAAGGGAAAAAAAAAAAAAAAAAAAAAAAAAAAAAAAAAAAAAAAAAAAAAAAAAAAAAAAAAAAGTAGGGGTTGCAATCCTAGTCTCTGATAAAATGGACTTTAAACCAACAAAGATCAAAAGAGACAAAGAAGGGCATTACATAATGGTAAAAGAATCAATACAGCAAGAAGAGCTAACTATCCTCAATATATATGCACCCAATATAGGAGCACCTAGATATATAAAACAAGTTCTTAATTACCTACAAAGACACATAGACTCCCAACAATAATAGTGGGAGAGTTTAACACTCCACCGTCAATATTAGACAGATCAATGAGAAAATCAATGAGGATATCCAGGACTTGAATTCAGATCCAGACCAAGTGAACCTAATAGACATCAACAGAACTCTCCACCCCAAATTCACAGAATAGCCATTCTTCTAAGCACCACATTGCACTTACTCTAAAATTATCCACAAAATTGGAAGTAAATCACTCCTCAGCAAATGCAAAAGAATGGAAATCATAACAATCAGTCTCTTGGGCAACAGTGCCATCAACTTAGAACTGAGAATTAAGAAATTTACTCAAAACTGTACAACTACATGGAAATTGAACAACCTTCTCTTGAATTAATACTGGATAAATAATGAAATGAAGGCAGAAATAAAGATATTCTTCAAAACCAATGAGAATGAAGACACAACATACCAGAATCTCTGGGACACACTTAAAACAGTGTCTAGAGGGAAATTTATAGCACTAAATGCCCACATGAGAAGTGAGGAAAGATCTAAAATTGATACCTTATCATCACAATTAAAAAAACTAGAGGAGCAAGATCAAAAACTTCAAAAGCTAGCAGAAGACAATAAATAACTAAGATCAGAATATAATTGAAAGAGATAAAGACACAAAAAACCTTCAAAGAAATCAATAAATCCAGAAGCTGGTATTTTGAAAAGATCAACAAAATAGATGGACTGCTAGCCAGACCAATAAAAAAAAAGAGAGAGAAGATTTGAATAGATGCAATAAAAAATGATAAAGGGGATATCACCACCAATCCATAGAAATACAAGCTACCATCAAAGAATACTACAAAAACATCTATGCACATAAACCAGTAAATCTAGAACAAATGGATACATTCCTGGACACTTACAACCCTCCCAAGACTAAGCCAGGAAGAAGTTGAATCCCTGAACAGACCAATAACAAGGTCTGAATTTGAGGCAGCACTAATAGCCTACCAACCAAAAATAGTCCAGGTCCAGACACGTTCACAGCCAAATTCTACTAGATGTACAAAGAGGAGCTGGTAGTATTCTTTCTGAAACTATTCCAAAGAATACAAAAAGAAGGAATCCTTCCTAACTCATTTTCTGAGACCAACGTCATCCTGATACCAAAACCAGGCAGAGACACAACAACAAAAAAAGAAAACTTCAGGCCAATATCCAAGATGAACACCAATACAAAAATCTTCATAAAATACTGGCAGACCAAAGGCAAAAGCACATGAAAAAGCTTATCCATCACAATCAAGTAGGCTTCATCCTGGGGATGCAAGCCTGGTTCAACATATGCAGATCTATAAATGTAATCCATCACATAAACAGAACCAAAGACGAAAACCACATGATTATCTCAATAGATGCAGAGAAGCCCTTCAACAAAATTCAGCAGCCCTTTATGCTAAAAACTCTCAAGAAACTAGGTATCAATTGAACAAATCACAAAATAATAAAAGCTATTTATGATAAACTCACCGCCAATATCACACTGAATGGGCAAAAACTGGAAGCATTCCCTTTGAAAACTGGCACTAGACAAGGGTGTCCTCTCTTACCATTCCTATTCAATATAGTATTGGAAGTTCTAGCCAGAGCAATCAGGCAAGAAAAATAAATAAAGGGTATTTGATAAGGTGAAGAGGAAGTCAAATTGTCTCTATTTGCAGATGACATGATTGTATATTTAGAAGATCCCATTGTCTCAGCCCAAAATCTCCTTAAGATGATAAGCAACTTCAGCAGTCTCAGGATACAAATCAATGTGCAAAAATCACAAGCATTCCTATATACTAATAACAGACAATCAGAGAGCCAAATCATGTGTGAATTTGCTTTCACAATTGCTACAAAGAGAATAAAACACCTAGGAATACATCTAACAAAGGCTGTGAAGGACCTCTTCAAGGAGTGCTACAAACCACTGCTCAGGCAAATAAGAGAGGACACAAACAGATGGAAAACCATTCCATGCTCCTCGTTAGGAAGAATCAATATCATGAAAATGGCCATACTGCCCAAAGTAATTTATAGATTCAATGCTGTCCCCATAAAGCTACCATTGACCTTCTTCACAGAACTGTAAAAAAAAAAAAAAAAAAAAAACCTTAAACTTCATATGCAACCAAAAAGGAGTCCAAAGAGCCAAGACAATCCTAAGCAAAAAGAACAAAGCTGGAGGCATCACAACTATACTACAAGATTCAAGCTATACTACAAGACTACAGTAATCAAAACAGCATGGTACTGGTACCAAAACAGAGATATAGATTAATGGAACAGAACAGAGGCCTCAGAAGTAATACCACACATCTACAACCATCTGATCTTTGACAAACATGAAAAAAAAACAAGCAATGGGGAAAGGATTCCCCATTTAATAAATGGTGCTGGGAAAACTGTCTACCCATGTGCAGAAAGCTGAAACTGGACTCCTTCCTTACAGCTTATACAAAAATTAACTCCAGCTGGATTAAAGATTTAAACATAAAACCTAACACCATAAAAACCCTAAGAAAAAAACCTTAGCAATACCATTCAGGGCATAGGCATAGGCAAGGACTTCATTACTATAACACCAAAAGCAATGGCAACAAAAGCCAAAATAGACAAATGGGATCTAATTAAACTTAAGAGCTTCTGCACAGCAAAAGAAACTATCTTTAGAGTGAACCAGCAACCAACAGAATGGGAAAAAATGTTTGCAAGCTACCCATCTGACAAAGGGCTAATATTCAGAATATACAAAGAACTAAAACAAATTTACAAGAAAAAAACAAACAACCCCATCAAAAAGTGGGTGAAGCATATGAACAGACACTTTTCAAAAGAAGACATTTATGTGGCCAACACACATATGAAAAAATGCTCATCATCACTCATCATTAGAGAAATGCAAATTTAAAACACATTGAGATACCATCTCACACCAGTTAGAATGGCGATCTATAAAAAAATCTGGAGACAATAGATGCTGGAGAGGATGTGGAGAAATAGGAACACTTTTACACTGTTGGTGGGAGTGTAAATTAGTTCAACCATTGTGGAAGACAGTGTGGTGATTCCTCAAGGACCTAGACGTAGATATTCCATTTGACCCAGCAATCTCATTACTGGGTATGTACCCAAAATATTATAAATTGTTCTATTATAAAGACCCATGCACACATATATTAATTGCAGCAAAATAGCAAAGACCTGGAACCAATCCAAATGCCCATCAATGATAGACTGGATAAAGAAAGTGTGGCACATCTATACCATGGAATACTATGCAGCCATAAAAAAAGATGAGTTTATGTCCTTTGCAAAGACATGGATGAATCTGGAAACCATCATTCTCAGCAAACTGATGCAAGTACAGAAAACTAAACAGTGCATGTTCTCAGTCATAGGTGGGTGTTGAACAGTGAAAACGCATGGACACGGGGAGGGGAACATCACACAAT
Organism: Plecturocebus donacophilus; assembly: GCA_004027715.1. Taxonomy (NCBI): domain Eukaryota; kingdom Metazoa; phylum Chordata; class Mammalia; order Primates; family Pitheciidae; genus Plecturocebus; species Plecturocebus donacophilus. The sequence continues at coordinate 79,108 of PVKP010005621.1, read as the reverse complement.
GGAGTCTGTTGGGGGAAGAATAGCAGAAGATGGGGAGATTGGGGAGGGATAACTTTGGGAGAAATACCTAATGTAGGGGACAGAGGGATGGAGGCAGCAAACCACCGTGGTAAGTGTATACCTATGTAACAATCCTGAAAGATCTGCACATGTACCCCAGAAATTAAATTATAATAAAAAAATGTTGTGTATGTGTGTGTGTGTGTGTGTGTGTGTGTGTGTGTGTATGTATGTCTCTAAATACTTTATAAACAACCCTACCATTCCTCCATATTTCCTTCTAAATGCATGATGTATATGCATATGTACAAATTTTCTGGGTAAGGTACAAAATGTAATAAGATATTTAATTTACTGTTTTATATCCAACATTCATGTATTTCCAAATATATGTCTATTTGATAGTGTACAGAAAATACTTTTAGACATTTCTATTTTCCAACTTTTCCTCTAGACATTTTGAGAGAGTTAAGTCAAGTCATTAAATTGTGCTTTCTTTCCCCACAGCTAAGTAAAGTTACCTTACTTTTCTATTTACAATCCACATCTCATTCCTATAAATCATTAATTCATGGGTCTTCTTTTCAAGAGAATGAATAGCACATACAAGAAACTTAATAACCATGTTTACTGAATTTCAAAACAACAGCCTCAACCCAGCTAATGCCAGCAATGAAAGAAAAGAGATCCATTACTTGTTTACAGACCAAAGTCAGGACCAATTTTATTATGACTTTGAAAATTTCCAAGGTGGCATAATATGTACTAAAAAGATAAAAAAGGAGGAGAAAGAAAGGATATAAAGATAAGAGAGGGGAACAGGGAGAGGAAAATTAACCTTAGTGTGTTTATGGTAATTAGCAGAATTTATTTACAAAATAAAAAGCATATTGGAAGTTAAGTGCTCAGCTAGTGGTACAAGCAATGATTGTTGAGTTAGAAAAATACGAATTTGAATCCCAATTCTCCCTTGGGCATTTACTCCTGGGTATTACCTTAGCTTTTCATATCATTAATTTTATTTTTTATTAAAAAATGGGAATATTATGCTCATATAGATTATTGTGAAGGTTAATGAGATAACTGTTAGAATGTGTAAGAGAGTTTATGAAGTTGACATTTAATAATGGCAGCTATATTATTATTGTTGTTATTATCATTGTTGTTATGATTTTGAAATACTCAGCCTCATATTCATGCCCATTTACATTCACAGCTCTGGTTTAGAATTCTTACTCGTCTTATTTGAATTCATGAATTAGCCTCCTGGTTCAACCCTTACTTCTAATCTCACCTGTCTTTAATGCCTAGCGGAATTATTTTAAAACACAAACCTGATGATACTATATCTCTGTTTAAGGAAGGAAATTGAGATGTCACTAATTTTCATGAGCACCTATACTCATGAAGCATGTTTCACGTGTTCACATAATTTCCCTTATTCATTATAAGCCTAGAGAGGAAACTTTTCATTTCTATATTAAGAGATGAAGTTGCCAAAATTCAAAGAAATTAAGCACCTTTCACAAGTAGTTGGCAGAGTTGAGATCATAACAGTGCAGAGCTTGACGAGTGATTATAGGATGAAACAGAAACTTCTGTATCTCTTGATCTGATCCTGACTTTAAAGTTACCAACCCCTCCAGCCTCTCATGGCCCTGGGATGTGTCTGGGTGTTTCTGTGCTTTTACAAAGGCTGCTTCTTCTTCTAGTATGTCTCTCTAACTCTTCTCCCTGAACACCACTGACTGATCCTTTTATAACTCAGCATCAAGAGATGACTTTTTGAAGCTTCACTGAAATCAGACAGAATCTTTCTTATTACTGGCTCCCATGGTAACCCAAGCTTCAACCTGCACAGTTGTTCCAACCCATATTAGTCTTGTGAGTAGATAAGTTTGTCTCACCCAGAGACATTTGTTCTAAGGGGAAGGAGCCAAGCTTTGTGTATATTTGTCACCCCAGTCCTCAGAACATTGACCAACACTCAGAAAAGTCTCAATAAATATGTGATGAAGGAATCAACATCTGAATACACGAAAACCGTGGATAATTAAACTCAGCCCAGAGTTCCATTGGAATTTTCACCAGACTCTGATCATAAGGAAAATTTAAGGCCATGTCTTCATCTACTTGGATTTTCTAGTGGAGGGATAGAATCTACAAAGAAACAATCCATGAGATAAAATAAAACAACTCAATCAGTACAGGTGTTGTTTTTGTTACAGTTGGTAATCTAACTTTATTTGGTAATTTCATTGGATAGATGACTAATTATTACATTGCAAATTTCCCCAAATATTGCAAAGCAACTAACTAAAATGATTTAACAAATTCCTAATTTAAAAAATCCCTTTGGCCAGGCACAGTGCACACACCTATAATCCCAGAACTTTGGGCGGCTGATATGGTAGGATTTCTTGAGCCCAGGAGTTCAAGACCAGTCTGGTAAACATAAGAAGACCGCATCTCTGCAAAAATTAAAAGATTAGCCTGGCATGGTGGTGCTTGCCTGTAGTCCTAGCCACTTGGGAGGCTGAAGGGAAAGGATCTCTTGAGCCCCAGAGGTTGAGACTGCAGTGAGTTGTGATCCTGCTACTATACTTCAGCCTGAGCAACAGAGCAAGATTCTATCTCTTAAAAAAAAAAAATCCTGAGCAATATTTAACTATAAGTATATGGAGAAAGATGCAAAATCAATTAAAGCAAAGAAACATATACTTAACTTATATATAAACCTGAAAAATAAGGAAGGATGAATATAAATCATATTCATAAATATAGGTGGAAAATAGGTAAAATGAGTAATAGTGGTAATAAAAAAAAAAGGTTTTGCAGATCATCCTTGAGGTGGGTTGAGAGAACGAGAAAGTCCAGGACTTTGGAGGGCTAGAGTGGAAGCTCTCCCAGCAGTAGTTAAATCTTTCACTTCTGGTCACTTCTCTTTCTTAAAATATTTGAATGACTTCATAAGTAACCCTAATGATTCACTGTATTTTTTTTTCTGTAAAGTACCTACAAAGCCTATAATTTACCTGCTCTGCCCTCACTAAGTCTTACTTTCACCCAATGAACATGGTGTGCCTGCTTGGCACTTCCTCCCCCTAGTTAAAACTTAATTCATGCAATCACAAATGAGTCTAAGTATTTCTTTTTTTCTCAGCAAAAGTACAGCTCATTCTACTTAGTTTGAGAAATTCTAAACAGATCAAACACCAAGACCAGGAACGTACCTCTACAGAGGTCAGGTTGAGTTAGGAGAGAATGTCTGTCTTTAATAAAATTGGCTTCATTTTCCTGTAAAATCAACTATGAGATAAAAGGCATTGTATACATGCAAATAAATACACACATACATATATACTTGCATACATATTAAGGAACACCTTTTCACTTGCTGATTCATACCTGACTTCCTAGTAATGGTCTGTGTGTTCCTGAATGTCAAAATTAAATCCGTAATTTTCATTAATGAAGAACTCCATTTTTCAGATTAAGTTCAGTATGACACATGACGGCACAACTCTAACTCAGTGTTTTATGCCAATACTTGCTTCTCTCTGGAAATAATGAGAGATCTCCACCTGGCAGTCTCCTGGGGAAGTGATTTGGCTGCTAGTGACAGAGAGAAAGGAAATGAGCTGAGTGGGTAACGCAGGAAGGAGTCACAGGCTTTGCTCGACAGTGTATTAATCTGAAGGGATTTTTTTTCCCATGGCAGTTTATAATGATGATGCGGTAATTGATGAATGTAGTCTATTTTAATGGGATGCTCTTTTTAAAAATGTCTTCACTATTCTTTTCATTCATGATGACTTCATGCAGTATTTCCATATAGTGTGCTTCATTATAATACACTGTTTTTGTTACTGACACTACTTGAGTTAATAGAAATAAATCAGATTAGGAACTTTGAAGCAGGGGGAGCTGTAGAGGAAAACATACATGCTGTTTGTCTCATGTCAAGCAGCAGAAAATGGTTTTCTAAAATAAGAAAGACATACAGAAATAAATTTATTTAAGGTAAATTTTAAAAAGGGAGGAAAGAAGAGAAAGAAAGAAAAGAAAGGGAGGAAGAAAAAAATAAGGAAGGCAGTCATTTGATGTTGGTTCGCAGAAGTGAGATATTGCATGTAGCCCACGGGCAGTAATACAAATAAAGCTTAAAATAGAACATGAGCCCTACAGTTGAAATGAAAGCAAGCATTTCTACCTTCTTCAACCATAGAGACTAGTACTATCCTCTCAAGTTAAACTTAATAGGCCTTTCACTCAATTCAAATATTCAAGATTTGTGTTGCAATTATTTGAGAAGGAAAAATTATAAGAAGCTGATACAAATATCATTAATATTGGAGAAATTTTACAAAAAGTCCAATGGAGGTTACATGCCATCATTGTAACAAGTGTTGTTAATGAGGTTTCTCATGACTGAAGTCAAAATTTCTTTATGGGAAAATATGACATTACAAATAATAAACCAGCTTGTGTTGCATGTGCTATGGCTTTGAATACTCTTACTCTTTGCATGCTATTTTGCAGTGATAGTGAGTTTCTGGACTGTAGCTGCTAATTCATATATTAGTGTCTCTATATCTAGACCATGTCAGCAAATATAAGGCATTAAGATACTCACTACTCCTCACTAGTATTACCAACATTACTAAATAGGCACATCACTCTTCTCTGTTGAGGTCAGATTTAACCCTTTAAGCTTTGGTAACACAGTTAGCCATTATCAGCTGAACAGATGTGGGTATTGGAATAAAATGCATTTTCTACTCAGGTTCTAGAAGGGTGACTTCTTGAGGTCAAAGACTGTTTTATTCATCTATGGCAAGCCTGCCAGAGATGATGGTGATGATGATAATGACAATGAAGATGATGATAATGAGAGTACCTTCAATTCGTTGAACATATATATTATAACTGGTACTAGGATACACTGAAAGTTTTACAAAAACAAAACATGATTGTTGTCCTTATGGAATTTATGAATCTAACTATGGAACATATATATATATATATATATATGTTCCATGATATAGATATGATGTAGATACATATATGATGTATTTTATTGCACAGCAATATTAGCTACTTAACATTTAGTGATTAAAGGTGATATACTTTCTGCATAGAAACATGATACCCACTCTCACCATGTCTATTCAACGTATTATTGGAGGTTCTATCCAGAGCAATTAGGCAAGAGAAAGAAATAAAAATATTCACATTGAAAATAAAGAAGTAAAACTCTCTATTGACAAATTTCCTTTTGAAAAATCATGGATGATTTATTTAATAAATGATTAGAATTAATAAAGGAGTTCAGCATGATTACAAAACATAACATCAAAGTACAAAATTCAGTTGTACTTTTATTTATCAACAATAAACATCTGAAAATGAAATTAAGAAAATACTTTCACTTATAATGGCATCAAAAATGTAATATACTTTGAAATAAATTTAATTAAAGTGCAAGCCTCATACACTAAAAACTACATCTCTCTCTCTCTCTCTCTCTCTCTCTCTCTCTCTCTCTCTCTGTGTGTGTGTGTGTGTGTGTGTGTGTGTGTGTGTGTGTGTGTGTGTGTGTTTCTTTGAGATGGATTCTCACTGTTGCCCAGGTTGGAGGGCAGTGGTTTATCTTGGCTCACTGCAGCCACCGCCTCCCCATATCATTGTTTTAAAAAGAAATTAAAGATGATATAAATGAATGGAAAAAACTGTATGTTCATGGATTGAAAGGCAAAGAAGAAGGAATACCAATCTTCCACAAACTCTTGCATAATAGAGATGAGAATGGACTACTTCTCATTACATTTAATAGAACCAGTAATACCTTGATATCAAGAGTATATATATATATGAACATTGAAGAGTGATAATTATATAAAGACTATAGTTTCTATAAGAAAACTTAGCTCAATTTATCTCGATAACACAGAAGTAAAAGGTTTTAAATAAATCTTAGCAATTCAAACCCATCAAAATATGTAAAAGAGAAAAATAATTTATTATGATTAAATGGAGTTAATTAGAGGAGTACACGATTGGCTGAACACTTTAAAGTCAAATAACTTAAAAGTTATATTGAGACTAAAAAATAATTTGATTATCTTCATACAGGTAGAAGACAACATCTGACAAAGTATAATACACATTTAAAACAAAAAATGTAACCAACTGTGAGAACTATGGTAACTTCCTCAACCTGATTTTTTTAAAAGTCCTCTTTTTTTAAAAGCAATATACTCTACAACTTAAATCATGATTTTCTACTAAGATCTGGAATAAGGCAAGAATGTTTATTCTTACCAATATTTGTTAGCATTGCAGGTGCTGGTCAGTTCATTAAGTCAAGGCCAAGGAAGAAACAGTGTACAGATTGCAAACTGAACCTTAAAACTGTCTTTATTCACAGATGATAAATTGTCCATGTAGAAAATTCTGAGAAGAATTCATGAAAACTGTGCTAGAAATAATAAGTGAATTCAGCAGAGGTATACATTTTCTATGTTATATAACACATTACCACAAATTTAGCAGCTTAACAAAACCAACATTTATCATCTTATGATTTATTAGAGTCAGAAGCACAATCATAGCCAGCTAATTCTTTCACATAGGGTTTCATGGCTGCAATGAAGGAGGCAGACAGGGCTGTGTTCTCATCTGGAGGTTCAGCTAGGAAAATGTCGACTTTCCCATTCATCTGGTTGGTGGCAGCATTCAATTGATTGAAGTTGACAAATGTATGACAACTTGCTTTATCTAAGCCAGCTAGAGAGAGACTAACACAAGCCTGCTAGCAGAAGGAAGTCTTAGATAATATAATGTTATCATGGGAGTAACAAACATCATCTTTGCAGATCACATTGCTTAAAGGTAAGTTGCAGTCCAACCCATGCTGAAAAACCAGAAATCATTTTCAGTCAGCCTCCTCAAAAATCTTTAAATTTAACAACTTAGAAGAAATACACAAATTTTTTGAAAGATACAAACTGCCAAAACTCACTAAGGAAGAAATAGATAACCTAAACAGTCCTATATCTCTTAAAGAGATTGAATTTGTAGTTAGAAATAAAGGAGGAGACATTACAAATGATTCTATAAAAACAAATGATCACAGAAAAAGATCCTAAGAGATTACTATGAATGATTATTTACCAGTAAACTGGGTAGCTTAGACGCTACCAAATGAACTTGGATAGACTTTTGGAAGCATAAAACCTAACAACACTAAACATGAAATAGACTAAACAGACCTATACTAGGATAGATATTCACTCATTAATCAAAAACCTCCCAACAAAGAAATGCTAAAGGACCAGTGGCTTTATTGGTGACTTTTATCAAACATTTAAAGAAGAATTAGTGCCAATCCATCTAAAGCTTTTTCATAAAGCGAAAAGAAGAGTGAATTTACAAATTCATTTTGTGAGGCCAGCATTACTTAGATACTAAGACCAGAAAAAGCACCATCAAAGAAAACTACAAAGCAACAAGCCAGTATCCCTGATGAACAAAGAAGCAAGTATCTTCAATAAAATACTAGCAAATTAAATCCAGGAGAACATTAAAAGGATCATACACCATGACCAAGTAAAATTCATTTTAACATATTAAAGTGAATTAATGTGAAATACCACATTAACAAAATAAAGGGTAAAAATTATATGATCATCATAATAGACGCAGAAAATGCTACTGACAAAATTCAACACAATTTTATGATAAAAACTTTTGATAATCAAATAGAAAATACCTCAAAATAATAAGGGCCATATATAAAAAGTCCACATATGCAATGGTGAAAAACAGAGCTGTTTCTTTAAGATCTGAAACCAGGAAAGGATGCCCACTCTCACATCTGCCCAATGTAGTACCGGACATTCTAGCCAGAGCAATTAGAAAATATGAAGAAATAAAAGACATTCAGGTAAGAAAAGAAGTAGTAAAATTGTTCTTGTTCATAGATCACATGATCTTACATAGGAAAGCCATAAACATCCTTTTTTTTTTTTTTTTTTTTTTTTGAGACAAGAGTCTCACTTCGTCACCAGGCGCCAGGCTGGAGTGCAGTGGCGCGACCTCGGCTCACTGCAACCTCCGCCTCCCAGGTCCAAGCAATTCTCCTGCCTCGGCCTCCCGAGTAGCTGAGACTACAGGCGTGCGCCACCACGCCCAGCTAATTTTTCTGTATTTTAGTAGAGACGGGGTTTCACCGTCTTGGTCGGGGTGGGCTCGATCTCTAAGTTACAGGATACAAAGCCAACATACAAAAATCAGTTGTGTTTATATATATATAAAATAGATTATCTAAAAAAATTAGTAAAATAATCCCATTTACAATTGCACTAACATAAAATACTTGGGAATAAATATAAGGAGGTAAAAAGCTTATATACTAAAATCTATAGAGCACTGATGAAAGACATTAGAAAAGACACAAATATATGAAAAGATATCCAGTGGTTATTAATTGGGAGACTTAACATTGTTAAAATGCCCATATTACCCCCAAGCAGTATACAGAATCAAAGCAATCCCTATCAAAATTCTAGTATTTTTACAGATATGGAAGAAAACAATTGTATAATTCATATGGAGCCACAAAAAAAGATGAACAAAGCTGGAAGCATTACACTTTTTGATTTTAAAACATATTATATATCTGTAGTAATCCAAATAGTATGGTACTGTCATAGAAACAGACACAGAGACCAATGGTACAGAAGAGAAGCCAGAAATAAATTCATACCTATATAGTCAGTTGGTTTTTGATAGGGAAGCCATAATACACAATGGGGGTAGCAAAGTCTCTTTAACAAAGAATGATGGGAAAACTCAATATCCATAGGGCAAAGAATGCAATCGTACCTCCAGCTTATACCATACACCTAAACCAACTCAAAATGGACTAAAGACTTACAGACTTTAATCTATTACAAGACCTACTTGTAATGGATTATCTGTTAGGAGACTTACTTATTGCACAACAAACAAAAGAATCAAGGGAGTGAAAAGGCAACCTATGGGATGAAAGAAAGTATTTGCAAACCATGTATCTTATATGGGGTGAATCTCCAAAATATATAAGTAATTCCTACAACTCAATGGCAAAATAATTTTAAAAAAAGAATAATAACCCTACTTCAAAATGCTCTGAGAACTTGAAATTTTTTTTCAAAGAAATACATGCAAATACACAATAGGTATATGAAACAATACTCAATATCACTAATCATCAGGGAAAAGGAAATCAAAGCTATGAGATATTATCTCACAACTCTCGGGACAGCTACTTTAAAAAAACAAAACAAACAAAAAAAAAACAAGAAAATAAGTGTAGGTGTGAATGTAAAGAAATTAGAACAGAATATTTGCGCACTGTTTCTGAGAAGGCATAGTGGTATAGCCACTCTGGCAGAGTATGAAGTTTCCTCAAAAAATTAAAAATAGAACTACCATATGAACCAGTAATCCAATTTCTTGGTATTATCTACAAGAAATGAAATCAGGATGTCAAAAACACATTAGCACTACCATGTTCATTGCAACACTATTCACAATAGTAAATGTCCAATGAAAGCTAATTGGATGAAGAAAATGTGGTATATACATGCAACAAGATACTATTCAACTTTTAAAAAGAAGGAAATTCTCTAATATGCAGCAACATGAATGAACCTTGAGGACATTACGGTAAGTGAAATAAGAGAAAAACAAATGCTGCATGATTACACTTATATAGGTTATCTAGAATAGCCTAATTGATAGAATCAAAGAGTAGAATACTGGTTGCAGCTTTTGTCAATAATACTATATTATACACTTTAAATTTTCATGAAACAGTAGATCTCACATTGTTGTCTTAACCACAATATTTTTAAAAATATAAGCTAAGAAAAATAAGAGAGTTTGAAGACTATACTACCTGAATCCAAAATTTAAAGTCACGACAATCTAGACCTCAAGATATTTACTTAAGAACAGCCAATTAAATGAACAGATGAGAATAAAGGTTCTAGAAATAAAGTTTTACAAAATCAATTGTCAAAACTCATGGAACTGTCAAGGTATATGCATTTTATTATAAGTAAAATGGCACCTCAATACAATACAAGGAAAAAAATCTAAGTGAAAAGTGTTGAGTACCTGAATTGGGTTGGGGAGAACTTACTTCTTTGGTTCAGGTCACTTTTGTTGCTTTTTGATTCTGTCTTTTCCACAGCTGGTAATCCTACTTGAAGTCTGTTCATATTTATTATTTATAGTTATCTGCTTAAAAAGCATTCAATGCTTCCTTCCCTCCTCCAGAATTATATTGAAAACCAATGAGGAACTAAAAATTTTTATTATCTAGATTTTTCCTCTGTCTCCAGTCATCCTATCTTCTCTTACTGCAGCCCTACTTAATTCCTTGATACACGCGATACACTCTAGGTCATCTTGCTTTCTCTCTCGTCCCAATATAATGAGGACCTTATTTCATTCTGTTTCCCTAGCACGGTGCCCAAGACGTCATGGATGCTTTCTGAATTACTGCAAATACATCTACCAAATATAGTAGGTCCTGGGCAACAGATAAGCCCCAGTGTCAGTGCAGCCTCTGATTTTTCTCTCGTGCCTTGCACTGGTGCAGACCGTCAGTTGCTATTACTTTTACTTACACATAAGGCAATTAAGTTACCAGATCCAGGTTTGTAGCTGCTTGCTTCTCTTACCATCTTTTTATCTGTTCTGGGGTGTCCTAGGGGTAGGAAAGCTAGTCTACATTTACAAAATCTAGTTTAATAGAACAGCATTTCATTGTTTGTTGCACTTTTTACTTATTTCTATGTCTCCCTCCAAACATTTGCAAATTGGTCTCCAGGATAAAACCATAAAGCAGAGTGAGCCAGGGAAAACCAGTGAAATAAGGACTCCTGTACAAGCCACAATTCTGGAAAAGTGCCAAAATATTGGACAATGTTCAACAGTGGGACATTTAACTCCCAGGTTCTTACAATTTTCAGCTAAAACTTCTGCATTATCCCTAAAAGCCCTTTACTTTCCAACCATAATAAAGTAGCAGCAATATGGTTAGTTGAATATTCTAACATCTGAATCTTTGTGTGGACTTCCTTTTTATTCCAGAAATTCCCTTAGTCTATTTTACCATTTTCTCTATCAATATTATGCTGTCTTTAAAACCAGCTCAGATGTTGCCTCTTCCATGAAGCGTTAATATATATTTTTTAAATTTTAGATTCTTGTGAATTCGGTTGGATGAGTTGGCTGCCCCTCTACACTCATATAGCAATGCCTTGTGATTGGATCACCTAACTCATTCTATTATAATTGCTATTTTTTTCTTTTTTCTTTTCTTTCCTTTTTTTTTTTTTTCTGTCATTTCCCCTAGACTGTGAAGTCCTGGAGGGCAGAGACTCTATTTTATTTACCTATGTTTTCCTGCCCAGTATCCAGCCAGGTGGATAGCCTGCAATTGACACAGCCCTGTGAGGAAGTTATTGTGTAAAGGAGTAATGAATGAGGACAGTCTGATTGTTGGAATTCTAAGACATTAATTTTATACTAATTATCCTTGAACCATCAATGCCATACCTAACACTCTGCTCAGAGAAATATGACACAAAAGGATGATGACACACACACCTCAAACAAGTACTTGTCCAGGGAAATAATTTCTCACTTGTGAGACTTTTCAGGGTCATCCGGCAAGTCAATTTGTGTGTTTTTTAAATTAAGATGCTTAATAAAGAGCAGGTGCTTGTTTTTGAGCTTCCGTTCTTATTTCTCAATTATTTATTTAATTTCATGTCTTGAGACGGCCCTCCTAGGTAATCCCAAATAAAACAATGATCTATCACTTCCAGTTATGAAGTTCAAATATGTAATTGCAAATATTGAAAAAGAAACAAAATTCTAAATACTGCACAATATTTATTTCATATGTCCTTGAATATCTCATTCCAGGGATTATACTGCTTAAAGATTCATAAATAGTCTTTCTTCATTTCCTCTGTTGAGGTCTATAAGGTCAGGTTTGATTTGTGCTTGCCAACATCTAAATTGGTTCCAGTACCATTTCAACTGATGTGTTATTCTTAATTTATTCATTTTTGCATGTTTAAGCTGTCTGACCTGGTATTCATTTACTGGCCCTGTATAAAGCCATTTTGCTGTGTCAGAGTCAAATCTTGGAATATTGAATGTGCTTCACAAGATAAACGTAAAGAATGTTTATAAAACTCCATTTTATGATGTACTTGTCCTGACTTAATTTTCTTATTGATGCAGTTTTTCTCTGAACTCACCTGCAGAATTTGCTATTAAAAATCCAATTAGATGGAGATTAGAAATGAGTGAGAATAAACATGATAGCTAACTGTGGCTGTGTGTCAATCCAGAATCAAATTTGCTAATTTTGAAAACTGATCACTCACAAGATGATGTCTGATTGATTGTCATCATCCAATCAGTAAATTATATAGTGAAAATGGCCAACAATTGATTAGGTGGTAAGTAGTTTTTGTTAATTATTTTTGTTTTGCTTTGCTTTGCCTTTTCCTGCTTTACTTGCAAATTTTATAGAAGACCATACATCCATTAAAAACTTAGAAATTAGGAAAAAGTGCCTTAATCTGTAAAGCATCTATATATCTACCACACTCAATCATTATTAATGTTGTATTTTAGAATATTTCACATATATATATATATATATATGTACACACAGATTGAGCATCACAAATAAAAAATCTGAGATTCAAAACACTCCTGGTCCCAAGCATTTCAGATAAGACAAGCTCAACCTGTATATCTGTGGTGTGTGTGTGTGTGTGTGCATACGTGTGTATATGTTTGTATATCTGTATATGTATATGGTGCTGCATAAAGTATACAACTGCATTTTATTCTATTAACTTTTTACCATAAGAATTTTTATGCACCATCAATATATTTCACTAATGTACTATTGATAGCCATTTAGAAAAGTCTTCATAAAAAGATTTGTGGTTATAAATAATTGAATACATCTATCTTGTTTTGTAGTAATACTTTATCTTCTGAAATGTGAATTTAGTGCCTCATAGATTAGGAATACATGAAAGACCTTTGATATATGTTGGAAAATGGATTTCAATAACTAATATAGAATGCCTTTGGTATGATTATTTTTATTTAAATTTATGACTTAATTCTTACATGACCTGGACACAGTTCATAAGAAGCATAATAATTTCAACAAGAAATAACATTGGCTCACTCTTTACCTTTATTTATTTAAATCATGTTGTAGGATATCAGAAATTTGCTGAGAATTCCCTTTGGCTGGTTGGATGTTTGCAAAAGGCCACATCATTCTTAGACTGTAGCATGGAGTGCTGGATAGAGCCAAGGTAAGGACTCAAACAGATCTAAGTGTTCATAACAGATCTAATATTTACAAATGGTATAAGTTCTGCAAATTCCTTAAACTCTGAGAAAATCAGATTCCTCCTTTCTAAAAACTATATTCGTCTTTTCTTCCTTTATTCATATACTCAATTATTTATTCAAAAATATGAGTTGAGTTGCTTCTGTCATCTAGTCATTATTCTAGGTGTTTGGGTTAGAGGAGTTAACAAAACAAACAGCTTCATGGAGCTGACACTGCAGTAGGAAAGAGAGATAATAAAGAGATAAACAAATAAAAATGGAATGTTATAAAGAAAAATTTTAAAGAGAGAAAAGATAGGCCTGGGAGTCCTTTCGAATGTAGTTGATGGAAGGTAGTTCGATAGGGATCCACCTAAATGAAGTGACTCAATGAAGCTATGGGCATATCCAGGGAATCTTCCTTTTCCCACTCTGAGATCTGTGTTTTTCTTTAGTTTGACTCATCAATAGAAGAAGCTTTTGGAGCAAAATGAGATTAATTTATACTACTAGTCTTGAGAAGACACTTTAACTAGTCAAGTCCTCTCTCAAGACGTTTCTTTTCCTTTCCCTGTTGATTCCCTACATTTCTGGGAAAGAAGCTAGATGAATTGAATGGAGATGCTTGCTGAGAATCTAGCTTATCGCTTGTTAGAATGTATTAGAAAATACAGATTAAATTCAAACTGATGGACTCCAGACATGGAATGTAAGGAGATCTGTGGTCTGAAAGGTGTGTGTCTGAATTTGGGTCTGCTTACTGATGAGGATGTAACTTGGAGCAAGTGACCTCTCCTTTTGCAATCTTATTTCTCTCATCTACATAATGTTGTTTGTAACATCTACTTTTCATGGTTGCTGTGGAGATCAGATAAAATACTTAGTGCTGAGCACTGACAAATAATAAATGATCGGCAACTATTGTTATTATTGCTATGAATATTCTGAGTGAAGTTTATATTTTATCACTGTGACAACTCCTGAGAGCCTTTTGAGCCATTGTGAAGAACTAGGGTTGCAAGCCCTGGATACTGCTCAGAGGAAACACCTCATTTTACTTTTGAGACAACTGGCTTACGGGGATGGCACGATCAATCAAGTGCCTAAATGTCTCCTTTTTCACACCACAACCACTCAACACTGTGGAATTCCTGGATGTCTTTTAACCTGTGTAATTATGCCTTTACCAGGCCCTCCTATCTAACAATTTCCAAACTTTTAGATGCCCAGTTTCTCGTTAAAACACTACAGTGTGCCCAGGCTGACAGCATCACCTCTGTATATGCTTTTTGTCAGGATTCTTAAAACCTTCTTTCTTGCTGCTTTTTGCTCCTAATTATGGCCAGCTGTAAACTAATTAACCTCTCTAGGTGTCTCCTGGGAGGTGAGAGTGCTTGGCAGCCAGGACAAAGGCAGCACTGCAGCTGGGAATAAATGATAACAAAGCATATTGATTCCCCAAGCCTGCTGCCCATGTGATTTCCTCACCCGCTCCTTCGTAGCAGAGATAACAAAAGCAATCAAGAGCAAAGTGTGACAATGATGATGGTGAAGGACTTAAATGTTCTTAGTGTTTCAATTTGTTCCACAGTCTAATGTCTAACCAGAGTGCTCTGCAAATAAGTGAAAGATTAACTGATTAATAAATGACTCAATGAATATATATGAGTGACTACAAGGATGCAGTAACATTGTGTAAAACCAAGTGACCCACTCCAAGGTTTCTTTGCATGCATTGTCCACCCTGTAGCAAGGGCTTGGCTATGTCCTGGGTTCTTGGAGCTGGGCAGTGGATGTAAGGAGAAAAGGCAGGGGCTGCAACCTTCAAGGAATGTGAACTGTGATTCAAGGCATAAGAGAGCAATTCCACTTCCAAACTCCTGTGAAGAGGCGTCCTTCGAGTTTTGTTTTTAAATCAATGTATCTTTCACCTTTCTTGTGTGTGTGTATATATGTGTATGTGTATTCTTTTGTTTCTAAATTTCTTTTTTTAAAAAATTTAGTTGAATTTCTTTCCTTCCACCTGCTTTTAGGAAGAGGTCATGCCTTGTATAACATGATATCTTAAGATACTTTAATTGGAATTTGTGCATAAAAGGTAATTGTATTATTGTATTGCTGGCTAGAAGAATAAAATAATTTTCTCCTTTCCACTGCGTATCACCTATAAATTGAAATTTTAAGGCTGCTGGGGTAGGGAGTTTGTACCTTTGTACAAAATCCTGAAGAATAAAGGTCTAACTACATTTATTTCTTTGAGAAAGTATTGTAAGCAATTTTTGCCCTCAGATTCTATAGTTACAATAAGGGCATGCCCCTTCTTGTCCCTTTTCAATGTTGGAAGAACTTGGGATGATGTACAGGGCTTACCTCATTAAGCCCCAAATTCCCTCAGATATCACTTAATCTTTCTGTCTGCACATGAAACAGTGGAGGCCCAAATGGTTGAAGTGAGTTGTCCAACATCCCAGGTTATGTGGCAGATAAATGGTCTTAAATTTAACCTACTGCCTTTATTGTGATATTCTGAAACAAGAATCTCTTACTCTATTAGTTAAATTCTAAGAAATAATAAGAATTTGCTTTCTTGTTTTGGTTGAGCATATTGGGATCAATATTTTACTGGGCATATTATATCAAAAGAACTTCTCTTGTAAAAATATAAAAAACATACAAATATACAGAATACATACAAAAACATACAAAATATATACAACAACATACACAAATCATTGTGCTTTGTGAAAAGATTAATCATTTATGTTGACTGTGTAGCATTTCAGAATCTATCTTCTAGGTGCTTTCTACATAATTGATGTCACCAGATGTCTTAACTGTAGTGAGACTGTCTATGACTAATTGTTCCAAATGGATATTTTATTCTATTATGTTTATAAAACAGACAACCCCCTCTATATATATATGTGTATAAACTTATATATATATATGTATATATATATATATAATTAAAGTGAATATTAAAATATACAATAATTTAGCACACATTTTCTCCTTACTTTTCAATGCTCCCTGGACCAAGTTTTATTTCTAGCCTGATTCTAACACATTTTGAAACTCAGCAGTTCCCAAACTAGGGTTCCCAAGAACATACATCTGTGGAGTGTTCCTCAATTTATTACTAAGACAGAAATCTCAAATTAATTCGAGACACACAGGATTAGGCAAATTTAAACAAGTTCGTTTTCTGTGAAACTGCTGAAACTTTAATCTCAATACTGACATTATGAAACCTCAAAAAGGGTATCATAGGCTATGATTTCCAAACTTATTTGACCAGTACTCTGTTACCTTGGAATATGTATTAGCATTTTTTTTTAAATGCTACAAACTGAGAAAGTCTGGCCCAAATATTCCTGTGCACCTTGGTTTATCTGAAGCTCTAATACTCTGGGCAAATTTTATTTTGCCTCCCTAATTAATGAGACAACTATGTCACCCTCTTCATTGTCCTCCACATCACAGACTTGGTGGACCCTGATGGTAATTCACATGTGGCAGGCTAGGTCCTACTTAGATCTCCCATATTCTCAGGAAATACCTTCCAACACCTACCTTCCTTGTGACTTCCCAAAGTTCCTGAGTGTTTTTTGTTTTTGTTTCTTTTTCTCTCCCTCTTATAGGGAAGAAGAATAAAGAAGATATAGGATGGTGCATTTCCATCAGCCACATTACTTTTCTGTGTGTTTTACTGTTACTTGTAAATCCAGTTTCTTTTACTCAACACTGACTCCTCAGCAATACGCCAAAGCCCCAGGCTGAGGTGGTATATTGCCTCTGCCTACTCACTGACTACGATATAAGACTCTGACACAAGGTAGAACTTGCTTTCTAAAAGAGTCTAGTTTGCTTCTAAAGACGCTTGAAATTGGTGAAATTCCTGGTCATGCAAGACCTGGTCATGACAGAAACACAAAAACAAGAGTTAGTGGTCTAATTTTTTTTCTCTATGAAATCTTTTCTATTACTTCACATCACGTGAGTAGTTTTATTTAAAAAATAATCTTATGGACAAGGAAATGTATTTTGTAGAAATATGTTAACACAGTAAATTCTTTTTTTTTTTTTTTGAGACAGAGTCTCACTCGGTCGCCAGGTGCCAGGCTGGAGTGCAGTGGCGCAATCTCAGGTCATTGCAACCTCCGCCTCTCAGGTTCAAGCAATTCTCCTGCCTCAGCCTCCCGAGTAGCTGGGACTACAGGCACGCACCACCACACCCAGCTAATCTTTGTATTTTTAGTAGAGACAGGGTTTCACCATGTTGGCCAAGCTGGTCTCAGTCTCTTGACCACATGATCTGCCAGCTTCGGCCTCCCAAAGTGCTGGGATTACAGGTGTGAGCCACTGTGCCCGGCCATAAGTAAATTCTTAATTATTCAAGTATGGAAAAATAATCTTGACTTTAATCATTGACATTACACTGTAAAATACTTTTGGTTTTATTATTTTCAGGAATATTATTAATGTCAAGTGTTAAAAAATTCAGTTAGAAAATGTCTCACAAATATTGCTTCAAGGAATAAATATATTTTCTTGGATTAGCACTCAATCATACACAAATCATTGCACTTTCATTGTTTTTTTACTTTGCTTTCCTATGGAGGACAAATATACCTTTGCCGTCTTCTTCACCTTATCTATTTGCTTAGTAAGCATTTTGTATATTAAAAGCTGAAATAAAACTCTGTCTGCCCCAAGACTTGATGTCTTTTCATCTTAGAAGCAAAACATTTGTCTGTGCTGTACCCAGTGAAAAAGGATCTCATGAAACAGTGTCTAAACATATACCTCAAAATGAATACAGTAACTTGAATACAAGAACAAGAAATAATGACTTCTAATTATAGGAAGCAATTTTCCAAGGACTTCAAAGACAAACTGCAATATTACTGAATTTATCCTGAATTTTACTGCACATTCCATATACAAGCAGAGATCTTGTAAACTTTCTCTGATAGCCCTCTATTCATACCTCAAGGACAACTTCAAAAGTTGTGCTGTGGTTCTTTTTATTTGCACATCTCTCTGATCGCTATGGAATGAACAGCTGAAAAATAGATACATCAGAGTGCATTTAAGTAAATATTTGTTGAGTTAATATTTGAATAAATAAATAATACTTTTAATTGAAACATGCAACCAAAGATCTCCCTGTGAGTCCCCAAAATTATAACAAAAATCCTGGCCCAGAAACATACAGTGATAGAATTTTGTGTATTTTATGCTATCAATGATTTTCCTGAATACTTATGTTAGAAATAAATGCTTACTTTTCCAAAATTATAAAATTAGTATTTATAGACTATCTTCTATTATATTTACACCTTATTAATAAGTGTATTAAGAATACAAAAAGAAAAAAATTAAGAATATAAAAAAAAATTACCTGAAGATTCATATGCAGGTTCTCTGAAACACACTTTCCAGTACACTAGGAAAACAGGCTGCTGATGTGGTTTGGCTGTGTCCTCAACCAAATCTCACCTTGATTTGTGGTTGAACTTGAAGTCTGATGTTCAAGGGCAGGAAGCATCCATCACTGAAGAAAGATCAAGAACAGGAGAGTCAATGAGTCGGGTCTTTTCACGTTCTTCTGCCTGCTTTTATTCTAGCCACCCTGGCAGCTGATTAGATGGTGTCCACCCAGACTGAGGGTGGGTCTGCCTTTCCCTATCCACTGACTCAAATGTTCATCTTTCTTTTGTAAGCACCTTCACCGACACAACTAGGAGCAATACTTTGCATTCTTCAATCCAATCAAGTTGACACTCAGTATTAACCATCACAGCTAGCATTGTGTTTGGCATATAGTAGACATTTAATATACACATCAGCTAAATCTGAATCCGTATATTCTGAAGTTATTTTCAACTCTTTCTCTCTCTCTCTTTCTCTCTCTCTCTCTCTCTCTCTCTCTATATATATATATATATATATATATATATATATATACACATACACTTATGGTTCTCAATTTACAACAGGGTTACATTCTGATGGATCCACTGTATGTTGAAAAGTTCATTAGTCAAAAATGTATTTAATACACATAACCTACCAAACACCATAGCTTAGCCTAGCCTACCATAAATATGCTCAGAATGTTTCCATTAGCCTACAGTTGAGCAAAATAATCTAACACAAAGCCTATTTTATAACAGTGTTTAATATCTCATGTAATTTATTGAATACTGTACTGAAGGTAAAAACAAAAATTGGTTATATCAGTACTCAAAGTAAGGTTTCTGCTAAGTTTTTATCATCTTCAAACCATTGTAAAGTTGAAAATTCTAAGTCAAACCGTCATAAGTCATTGAAACATTTTAAGTTGGAGACCATGGGGGTGTGTGTGTGTGCGTGTGTGTATGCATACAAATATAGACATGCATACACACACACACACACACACACATACGGAGAGAGAGAAACATACACCATATTCAGTATATACAGAAATGTATAGAAATATATATGTATACACACACACCCCTATACATTTCTGTACACACACACACACACACACCTACATATACATTCATTATTAAATAACTTTTTCAATTGAAATAGGGCATGAGGGATAAAAGGAAACTGGAGAAATAGCGAAAAAGAAAGAGAAATTCTAAAAACCAAAACCTTAAGATTTGTGCAAAACCGCTGAATTTCCAATTTCAAAAAGACTTACTGGAAGGCAAACTTCCTACATTAAATTTCTAGAAATGCTTAATATTTTAAATATCTAAGGCTCCCTTGAGCTTCAACAGGAATATGAAATCAGACTTGAATTTATTACTCCCAATTACACTGAAAGAATATAAATGGAAATGAATCGTGTTTTTCATGACCCATATGCCAAAGCCAGAGGCACAGCCTCATGGAAAAAGACACTCTAACCCTAAAACCCCCTTTACTGTGCTTCACAAAATAGGGAGGGGCAGGTAAGCCACAGGGCCTTGCCGAGTTGCTATGACTCAACAGTACTGCCCCCACCAGCCCAGGTCAACTCCAGTTCAATTTCACACTTACTGCGTGACTGATATTATTCTACAAGGCTTAGTGTAATGATGCAAAAAGAGTAAGATACAGTCCTTGAGATACTCAAAATTACAGAGACAATATGGCCTTATGTCTAATATGCATGTTTTAGAGTTGCACTGCTTGGATTGAAATCTTTCCTAAACTCTAATCAGCTCTGAGTCATTGCCCAGGTTATTTAAACCTCAGGTATTCTGCATAAATATAGCAATGATGATACTACATGCCTGTGTGTGCATTGTGTGTCTGTTCAGGATCTAATATATGAAAAGTATTGTAACTTTACAGAGTTATGCCATAACCATGCAAAATTTTAAATATTCATCTGATTTTATCTAGAAAAGTGCAAATTCCTCATGGTTAAACCCAACAAAAGTTATCAGTAAATTGTAGTAATTATTAACAAACTATATAGAGAGATTGGTTTTATTTGCCAAATAACTAGAATATGTACCAGTATTTTACATAATCAACAATAAAAACCTCAGAACACTGTAATTGCTCAACAGGTTTTTCCTGCCTGCTGCACACACACAGAACTAATTCACTATGACTGTGGTATTGCAATAAAGGAAGAGTTTAATTAACAGGAGGCTGGCCACATTGAAGATACAGTTGTCACTTAAATCAGCCTCCCTGAAGGCTTGGAAGTTAGAGTTATTTAAAGATAGTTTGGTGGCCAGGGGACTAGGGAATGGGTGTGGCTGATCAGTTGGGGATGCAATCATAGGGTTGTGGAAAATGATCGCTGAATGCTGAGTCTGCCTCTGAACAGGGGGACCACAGGATCAGTTGAGTCATGAGTCATGAGTCCAGGAGGGGCCAGTCAGTTGTCAGAATGTGAAAATCTGAAATACATCTCAAAAGGCCAGCTTTTGGCTCTACAATACTGATGTCATCTAGAGAAGCCATTGAGAAAATCATAAGTCTTGTGACATCTGACCACATGACTCCTGAGCAAAAAGGAATAATAAAAATTATGCATACCTTTTAGCAGAACTCAGGCCCTTCCCATGATCCTAATCTCATGGGCTTTTATAGTCTTATAAAAATTGTTTTGTGTTCCTAAGCAAGGAGGGGGTTAGTTTTAGGGAAAGCCTATTATCATCCTTGCTTTCAAGTTAAACTATAAACTAAATTCCTCCTATGATTAGCTTAGCCTACACCCAGGAATGAGCCAAGACAATTAGCCTGTAAGGCTAGAAGAAAGATGGAGTCAGCAATGCTAGACTTCTCTCACTGTCATAATCTTTGCAAAGGCAATTTCAAGACAATGATATTAAAAATTCTAAGTATTCACCAACATGAGATACCTGCTGGCATATATCAAATAATAAGTAAATATTCAGCTATAAAAGTGCTTCTAAGCTTAAATGTACACATGGATCACCTGGGTAGGTCTAATAACCCAGTAGGTATGGATGGGGCTTGGTCCATGCTGCCTGTAGAGGACACCACTGAACACCAGGATCTGGAGAAACAGTTAAAGAACAGGGGGCAAATTATTACAGCACAGTTGAGGACAGATGGGCACAAACTGAGGGCATCCAGATACACCTAGGTAAAATTGAAGATTAGACAGGAAAAGGAACAAGAAGGTAAGCAAGGCGTGTCCAAGAGAGCTACCATTTTATTAGTGCTGGGCAGTAAAGGGAGAGGCTAACTGGGTCTTGTCTGGCCTAGATGGAGGCTGATTCACTGGGTGAGACTGGGACGAACTCTGGAGTCACAAATAGATCCAAGTTTTGTAAAACCTGAAGTTTGTTTTAATGGGAGTGGTTCTTTTAAAGAAAAGAATACAAACATTAAATATCAAATTAGAAGGAGAAAACTAAAAATCTTCAAAGTATACAAATTGCAAAAGTAGTACAACATCATAATTATTATAGTATCAAGAAAAATAACATAATTTGAGGGAATTAAACCACATGAATTCTCAGTATTTTTTTTCTAATGGTTCCAATAACCCAGGACACAAAAGGTGTCAAGGAGAGAAAGTTGAAGTACACAAATAACAGCAGGTTTAATCCTCTTTGGGCAATACATGGTACTTTTGCAAATTTTACTGGTCATGTTAACAGAGAGCTAAGTAAAGTTTGTGTAGAAAAAAATCTTGGAAGCTTTCACTTCATGGCCTACAGGGTTTATTTGCCTCTGCCAGGACTTCCATATTTTGTAATTAATAATTGTTTAAGTACCAAAGCTTAAGAAAAAGTTCATTTTTTCCATTGTGAGAGGTTATTGCCATCACAATGCCACCACTCACTTGCACTTTAATGTAGTTTCTTTAATGAAGGAGAAAAAAGTGGATTTTGAAGCATCATGCCTCATTTGAACCTCAACCTGAGTGGGTCATGTGAGCTGGCTAAGAACATGAGCATACATCCTCACGTGAGCTGTCCACTGAAGCAGAATACTATTTTCCTATAACTCAGGGGGCTAAGACAGTGAGTTTGGAAAAAACAGCCTTAAGTATTATGAGGAGATACCTTTACAATAGGACCTTTATTATACAAAGGATATCAATTTTTAAAGACCTGTCTTATATTTCAGTCCTTCACATGTGTCACTTTTTCAAGCTTTCAAAGACAACCCTCTCAAGGACAGCTCTAGTAGAACCTGAGGTTGCTAGGAGATGTAGCCAACAGTCAGGAGAGTCTGGGTGTCTTTCTTTTCCCTCCTCGCTTCTGTTAACATTTCCGTGGGGAGTGAAGAGCTGATGCTGTCAGACTTTTTGGCATTACCTGTCTTACTACTGATGAGGAGAACAGAAAGGTCACACATTCTGCTTTAAAGACCAACAAAATAGTGTCTGGGCATGAATATCATGTCAGGTCTTGCTTTATTCTTATCTCTTGTTATGGTTTTCCTTTCCTTTCAAAGCAGGGGTTATTTAAATCCACTTCTGGAATCTCTACTCTACTTGTGCAACATGTTTTGAAATTCTTTAATAGATATTTAGCAAGAGCCCATTTTACGCCAGGCCCTCATAGCTGCTGAGTCATCTGCAGTCTGGTAGGAGATCCAGGTAAAGAGCAGGTTATTACAATGCAGTCTAACAAGAGCAATGTTTGAGTTACCTATCAGGTGTGATGTTAGCACATAAAATAAAATACGAGTCCATACTCAAATAACTTAGGGAATACTTTCCAGAAGAGGTCATAGAGATTTATGGCAAGTGTCATTAAAGTATAGGGAACAAATATGAAAATGGTATAAAGTGTAGTTGGAGAGGTAGTTAGTAACAAGAATATGTAAGGTTAGTACCATGGCAAAGACCGTCAGTGATAGACTGGATAAAGAAAATGTGGCACATATACATTATGTAATACTATTCAGCCATAAAAAGAATGAGTTCATGTCCTTTGCAGGAACAAAGATGGAAGTCATCATTCTCAGCAAACTAATACGGAAACAAAAAATCAAACAGCACTTATTCTCACTCATAAGTGGGAGTTGAACCATGAGAACACATGGACACAGGGAGGGGAACATCACACACCAGGGCCTGTTGGGGGTGTTGGGAACAAAGGGAGGGAGAGCATTAGGACAAATATCTAATGTATATGGGGTTTAAAACTTAGATGACAGGTTGATAGATGCAGCAAACCACTGTGGCACATGTGTACCTATGCAGCAAATCTGCAAATTCAGCACATGTATTCTAGAACTTAAAGTTAAAAGAAAAGAAAAGAATTCAGTAATAATGGGAATTTATTGAAAAGATTTGGGTAGAAGAATCCAGTGATTTGTTTCATAAACTTCAGAATCCAACCCAGTTAGAATTGTGTTGCATTGAAAGATAATTTGAAGACTTTGTTTAGAGTTAGTAAGTATGATTTTGATGAGGAATGGATATAATCTGTATAAATTTGGGGGATATAACAAACAGAATAGGTATCAGATTAGATGTGGAAGGCTGAAAACATTGAAAAATCTAAAACAAAAAGAAGTAGAGGCATGGTTTAAGTAACCAGTAGAATAATGGTACTACTTACTGATATCTAGGATGGTGGATGACAAGAAAGAGTTCAGCATTTTATATATTAAGGCCTGCGATGGCTACAGGTCATCTAGTGAAGAAGATGCAATTGATTCTTGTTATTTGTTGTAGTATGTCCATCAAGTTGTCATAAACACTGAATTAGTGAATACTGTACTCTGGCTCCTAGGAGAAATACAAGGTTAGGTTCCTAGTAGCCCCTGGCCACAATTCCACCAACTGGTCAATATGGAACTTGGTTTTATTTGTGTTTATGGTTAAAAATTTGTTTAAAGCACATCACAGTTTTCTTGCATGTAGGAACACTAGAGAAGACTTAAATACTACCTTTGGGGGCCAGTGTAAACAGAAAAATCACACACAAGCATGAAAATGGGAAAACATGGCACTAAATAGACAACCCAAAGGACACTTGTTTACAGTGTGAAAGATGAAACAAGAAGCTAAATCATTGCCTTGTTCAACCTCAGCAGGGAATATGTACATTGGGTGAAAATCAAATTTTTCACCGCTTTGTGTATGCCTGGAAATGACTACAAAATATTCACAGCATTAGAATAAATTATAATGGGTATACAAACTCACAAATACAGAATCCACGTATAATGAGAATTAACCGTATTCAAGTATAGAGCTCGGAAACATCTAGGAAGAAGATATATCTTTGGGAATCATCAACAAAATGATACTGTTTCTTGTTGAGAAATGCTGAGTGTATAATTGCTGAGAAATGCTGAGTGTATGATAAAAATATATTGCTTGCTAGGAAGAATGATGGCAAGGAAAACCTCGCCCCCCTGACCCCAAGTAGAAAACTATTTGGGGCATTCTAAACTGGCAGGACAGCATATAAATATCATTGACTGGTTAAAACAATTCTTTAAGCACAGGATATCTGGCCTTGCCCCATAGATCCCTTGTGGAAAATCCTGTTTGGTTTGCCTGTGATCCGTGGTTAGTGGGCACCAGCTGCCTACCTGGTATATTTTTGTCTTATGAGAAAATAACAAACATCTATTTGTTAACATTAATCACCTGTTCAGAGAGAATAAATGTGTGGGTCAGGGTCTGCTTGAGGCCCTTCAGCCTGGAATGCTGTCAGCCCCCTAAGGCTCTCAGCTTGGAAGGCTGTTAGCCCCTTGGATAGTCCCACTTTGTTGTTCTATCTGGGTGTCTGCTTCTCAATTCCTTCAGTGCCACCTGGGTGGGGGTCTCTATGGCCACGCTGGTTCTCAGTAATTTCTAATGCTGAGAATGGAGGAGGTCACTTAGAAAAACTAGAAAGAGTAAGGCAGGCCCAGTTCCAGAATCGGAGGGGCTCCAGCATTTAGGCCATGGAAAGCTGTCATTTCATGTTAGGTAGAGAAAATGAAAGTAGACCCAACAAAGAGCCCTGAGAAAGAGGGGGAAGGAAAGAATGTGGTGCCCAGGCAGCTGAGAGCAGAGATGATTGTAAAGTGGACAGCTGACTCCTGTCTCAAGTGCTGATAATAAGGTTATAAAATGAAGTACGAATTCTCTCCTTTGGATTTGGTATCATAAATACATCCAGTGCCTTGACAAGAGCAATTCAGTGGAGGGTGGGTGGATGCCCACATTGGTGTGAGTTGAAACACTGGATAGGGGATGAGAGAACTGAAGCTGTATTAGTAGCAACTTCGGTGAATTTTTGAAACAAGGAAGAGCAGGAAAAGGTGCATGTGGAGAGTGATGAGGGGCGATGGGAGATGTATATGTATATATAGGGAGACAGAAAGAAAGAGAGAGAGAATCTAGGAGTGTAGACCATCATTTTTCTAACAGAACACCAAAAAATCTTTTAGATCAAGGAAAATTAAGTTTATTAGACTAACTGCCATAAGAGAGAATGTCATCTTAACAAACCTAGTAGTTCTTCAGCCTAGAATAGTCAGGGCACAATATTTATTATATTAAAGTCAGGGGACCTTGGGATCTAGGCTGGTTGATTGAAAGGGGTTCTTGCAGAGTTATTTGAGATCAGACACAGTTTACAACATAAAAGTCTTAGATGGGTTTAGTGAGACCACTGGTTACTTGAAGATTACAGGGACACTGTGAGAAGAAATGAAGTGGGGTGTGATCTTAACCACCTGAAACTTACACAGAGGGAAGAATGGGAAACCTCGATTCTACATATTCTAGTAGCTTGAATGAGCTGACAAGTAGATTCCTCCCCCTCCAGAAAGGAACTCAGCCCTATCAAGACTTTGATTCTGGCCTTGCAAAACACTGAAGCAGAGAACCTATTTGAGTTATGTGCAGACTCTTGAGCCATGAAAACCAAGAAATAATACATTTGTGTCACCTCAAGCCACCAAATTTGCGGTAATTTGTTATGAAGAAGCAGAAAAATAATACAACTCATTTACTTAGTCCAGTATAACCTTGATCTCAAAACCTAATAAAGACATTATAAAAAAGAAGAAAGAACATCTTTCATAACCAAACAAAATGCTATCAAAGCAAGTTCAGCATATACTAAAATTATCATACTTTATCACTATTAAGTTGCTCTTATTTCAAGAATGTAAACTGGCATGTCATTCATTTGATGAGTAGTCAATTAATTCAACACATTAAGATAACACAGAACAAAACTCAGATGGCAATTCTGAAAGATTCCTGTTATATCTTCTCTTCAACTATTTATTGATGGTACTAACTAGACATATAAGTCAATGAAATTAAGCAATGGCATAGGGACCGAAACAAAACAAATGAAACTTGCTTCATTTACAGATCATTTAATTGCATAGATAGATGATTGAAAATAAATATATACTTGGGCAATTATAATTAATAAGGTAATACATTTAGCAAAGTTTTTGAACATGAAAATCCTCATGTAAAACTGAATTTTATTTTCAAATATGAATAAAATAATAGAAAATATAATTTAAATAAGATAGCAGTTAGAATAGCATCTAAGATTGTTAAACACCAAAGAATAGAACTTAAGGAGATTATCAGAGATTACAAAACAGTAAAAACATTATTGAGATGATTTTAAAAGGCATAAATATATGAAATATTATGCTCAGTTCATAGATTTGAAAATTCAACATTGCAATAATGCCAAGTCTCAAACTAATCTATTATGTATGTAATATACAGTAGAATATGTATATGTAATAGAGAAAGTAGAAAGATATATAACAAAATATACTATTATACAATATATCAGTATACTATCTTGCTATATGGGATTGTATATTATTATTATAGTACTATAAACCATAGTTTGACTTTATTCAATGAGTCCTATATCTCTGAGATAATTTGTTGGTCTACAATTACTTTTTCAGCCTTAATGAACTATTTTCAAAGAAATTGTTGTTGTGAAGTTATAATAAAATGAAAAGCACCTAAAACCCTGTAAAATTATGCAATACATTGCTTTTGATTCTACAGTACAAACTTTCTGCAAATCATTAGTTTGTGAGGAAGTCCAGTTTATTTTGGTAGATATACACTAGTGCCCTCTCTCTTTTTCTCTCTGTTTCTCTGTTATGTCTGCTTCTTGTTATGTCACACACACAATTTAAGTGGCCAAGGTCTATCAAGGCTTCCCATTCATGCATTTTAATGTGGTTTTACTCCCTGAAGATGAAACCATCAGGGTGGATTGGATTATAGCAGAGCATGTCACAGAAGGATCCGTTAGAGATTAAATATGTACCTTATTCATGTAAAAGGGAATTTGAGTGAATATTGACTCTCATGGCAAATCCAAGTTAGAGAAATACCACTTTTGATATCTTGAATTATATCTTAATATTTAGAGTCAAGGAGCAGAGAAAGCAAAAAGATCAACAAATAAGTTGCTTATTAAAAAGCAACCTAAGAAATGTGATAAGTATGTCAAATTTGCTCTCAGTGACCTGCTTCTCCCAAGGGCGGAGCAGGCAGAAGGTTGGAAGGGAGGCTCTTGAACACAGCAAAATTATTTTAAAGTGAAAACGACGATTTAAAAGGAACTATTAAGTGTATGACATTATTATGGCAATCGAATTAAATGTCATTTTATTGTTTTCTGAAAAACAAATTGAGAGTCAAAATATCAATATTTGAATTTGCTGGTTTTTCTATGGGAAGATTTTATATCTAATTTTACTAGAAATGAAGTAAATAATCTGGAAACTGAGATGAAATATAAAGAGTTTACTTTAACCTTTGGACTCATTTGAAGAAAACATATTGTTTTAGAGCATGTTTAAATTCATTTCTACTGGAGAAAACCTGTGCAAACACCTGAGTAAAGTACATTATAAACTCTGAAAGAAAATGCTTGTAAAATCATGAACAATGGCCTTAATAATTTTTACTTTATTTCTGCATTCTATCAGTGGCAATATCTCTTAATACTTTATATATATACTAAGATTGGTTTGAGAAGTAAGAAAGCAAGAAAGCAAAGAAAGAAAGAAAGA
>PVKP010005621.1:0-50070 GCA_004027715.1 Plecturocebus donacophilus | reverse complement strand
ATAGCCTACTTATATTTCTTAATTGTAACTGTTTTCCTGTTCTAATATTCTATTCAATAATTCTCTTGAATTTCTAGTCAACAACTCTACCATCTAGAAGCATAAGAGTTACAACTTTTAAAATTCAATATATAGTTTAGATAAATGTATGTATATTTTACTTCTTTTAATGTTCTGGCTATGATCTCCAAAAAGATGTTGAATCTTTGATCATAAAAGTGTTAGTAGACATCATTATCCCCTTCCTTGCATAACGTTTCTAATATTTTTAATCACCAAACATGTTTTCTTCATATAGACACTTTTTAACAGATTAGGAAAAGTTATTTTTATTCATTATTTGGTATGAGTATTGATTTTTGCCTCTTAGGAATTGTGTATTACAGTTATGCTCAGTTGATTTAACTTTCCAGTTTTGTTTTATTGAAATAATAATATTTTTCTATAATTTCTTAATATATTGGTTTCTATTAACATATCTTCTAATGTTAAATATCCTTGAGACTGGAAAAATTAGAGATAGTTGTCTGAAAACCTCTTTTAATATGCATTGCTTTCAACTCACCAAGGCTTTATTAAGAAATTTTACTTCTGTTCACAGTGACATTTGCCCAGATGTTTGTTTCTTTTTCTTTTATTTTGTATTTTCTTTTCCACAAGGAATCAGTACCATGTTAGCCTTATAAAATGATTTAGTTGGTTGTGCATCTGTTTCTAGGCTTTGAAACAGGGTACGTAACATGAATAGTATCTTTATCTTGACGCCAAAGTAGATCAAGACAAATAAAACTTTGGGAATTCCAGATAAACCGACAAAGCAAAACAAACATTAAGAATTGTTCGGCAGCCTGCTGTGCACATACATGCTTCTCTGTTTAAAATAGAAGTACAAAACTTAAATGAGAGTTTATCACACTGGTCCGATTTTTCAGATTCTATAAAAAATTGTGAGCTGTTCTAGTTTGTTTCTTATAAAATCAATAATTGCAACAAAAATTTTCTATAATTTAAGAAACTATATATAAAAAGATTCCTCCATTTTATTTGTATTCTTTTTTTGTCCTTTTCTGAATTTGTAAAAGGTACAATTACATTGTATTTACCAAGTCAAATATTTTCTTTGCTTTTGCCTTTTTCTTTAAAAAAAAAATTATTTCTACCCTTTTAAAGGTTGTCAATTATTTAAGGATGCATCTTTTTTAGATTAAAAAAGTTCACTTTTAAAAAAAAGTTATTATTGGACTTGAAGCTGAAGAAGTTCCTAGAAGTTCAGCCACAGGTGGCAAATTCATCCTGCAGTGCTGCCTAGAAAGCTGTAACTGAGAGCTCAGAGCAGGACATTAAGAATGGCGCAGAAGATCTCCAGACTGAACGATTGCAAAAAACAACAGAACGTTTTAGAAATCCTGTTGTGTTCAGCAAAGATTCTACAGTCAGAAAAACTCAACTCAGTCTTTCAGCCAATAAACTGAGAATAGACCAGAGATGAAAAGGCAGAGATCAATACAGGAAGATACAAAGAAAGGAAACGAGGAGAAGCGCCTTGGCTCTCTCACGGACACGGGAAGGAAACAGAAGCAGCAGCTGTGGTGCAGGAATGGTTTATGTTAGTGAATAAGAAAAATGCCGTAATAAGGAGAATGAATCAGCTCTCTCTTCTGGAAAAGGAGCATGATTTCGAACGACAGTATGCGCTGTTGAACGGGAATTACGAGCAATGCTAGCCACTGAAGACGGGCAGAAGACCCAGGCCAGGGCGACGCGAGCGGCCTCTGCTAGAGGACGGGTGGCCTGGTGAGCAAGCCCGGCAGGGACCTGGACGCACCGGGAAGCGGGCCGAGGAAGGTGAGCCTGTGGAGCGAACTCTGGAGCAAAGGAGGACAAGAGGGCCAAGAAAGAGGAGAAATGTGTTCTTCCGTGGCCGTCGTATCAGAAGGAATCTCCCCGACATTTTATTCTTCCTTCCCAGACCAGAAAAAGTCAGACTCATTGTTGATTTAAAACTTAACATTTTGTTTGGCTGGATCGTACTACTTCACCACCATCACCTTTCCAAATAATATACAGAACTCCAAAATAGCTTTGTTTAAGGATTTTTTGTGTGTTAACAATTTCCTTGAAATCCTGTGACATAGATTTATTTGCACAGACACCTTGTGAGTGATTGGTATTGGAGGTGTTCAAGAAACTGTTCAAAAAGAACAAAAACACTTCCCTTGTTATTTTCCCTCATTTTTTGATGGGAGGAAAATCTGAAACCTTCTTGTTGTTGGTAATGGCATAGTGACAGTGGGCAGGGGGTAAAAGGGGATAAGAAAAATGTCATTTTTTTTTTCCAGTCCTGCCATACGTAACACTTTTTTATGTATAAAAATATTTTAAAAAAGAAAAAAGTTATTATTAATTCTTATTGAAAATATTTCAAGCTGTAAGCTTTCCCTACTTAGATTTTGGTTCTACCTAGAAGCACTTGTGTTTAACATTTCCCATTGTTACTTGTTTCTAAATGGTTCTTAATGCCAGTTCACATTTCTTTCTGTTTTTGTTTTTTTTCTATTTGAGACGAGTTCTTGCTCTGTCACCCAGGTTGGAGTGCAGTGCTGCTAACATGGCTCACTGCAATGTCACCTTACTAGTACAGGTGAGCCTCCTGCCTTAGCCGCCTTAGGAGCCGGGCTACAGGTGTGTGCCACCATGTGCAGGATTTCATTTTATTTTTGTAGACACCAGAGGTCACCATGTTGCCAAGGCTGGTCTCTAACTCTTGGGCTTAAGCAAGCCTCCCGCCTCAGCCTACCAAAGTGTGGGGATTTACAGGTGTGAGCCATCAGGCCTGGCCAACATTCCTACTTAAAGCCAAGAGTTTAAGGGTATTACATAATTTTAAGATGTATAGTTTTCTTTTTCAGTTTTTGCTTTTCATCTATAATTTTACTTCATTTTGTTCAGTGATTGTGAGTTTGAGTTCCATTTTTTGATATTTGGTGATATTTGTGGGAGGTACCTGTATATGTGTTTTGTGGATGTTTAATGTGTGTTTCAAATGATGTGTAGTTCTTATTCATACAGTACAATTATTTACATGAGATTAACCTTATTAATTATGTTGGTCAAATCCTTTCTACCCATTTTTCCCATAACTTCTCTCATAGCCCATGTTATTTCTTTTCTAATAACGTTTTTAAATTTTTTTATTTGTGTAAATTTAAAGGGTACAAGTATTATTTATATTTTCGTAAAAATAGTAAGGAATTTTCTATCATTTACCCCCAGCAACAATCCCGATTATTCTGACTCCATTGTCAACCATTGTCCACATTCCATACTCTACTTCCATGTGTATTATCTCTCACTTATAAGTAAGAACATGGTATTTATC
This sequence comes from Plecturocebus donacophilus, assembly GCA_004027715.1. NCBI lineage: Eukaryota > Metazoa > Chordata > Mammalia > Primates > Pitheciidae > Plecturocebus > Plecturocebus donacophilus. The sequence goes on along the minus strand of PVKP010005621.1, from coordinate 46,691 downwards.
TTTCTGTTTCTAAGTAGTTTCCCTTAAGATAATAGCCTCCAAGTCTATCCACTTTGCTGCAAATGACATGATTTCATTCTTTTTGGTGTCTCAATGGTATTCCATTGTGTATATAAACCATTTTCTTTATCCAGTCTTAAGTTGGTGGACACTTAAGTTCATTTCATGATTTTGCTATTGTCAATAGTGCTGTGATGAGCATACAAGTTCAGGTATCTTTTTGATGTAATTATTTATTTTCCCTTGAGTAGATACCAAGTACTGGGGTTACTGGATTGATCAGTAGTTCTATTTTTAGTTATTTGGGAAATCTCCATACTGTTTTCCATACAGGTTTTGCTAACTTAAATTCCCATCAAGACTGTATAAACATTCTCTTTTCTCTGCATCTTCACCAACATATATTACTTTTTGTCCTTTTTATAATAGCCATTCTGAATGGTATAAAATATCTCATTATGGTTTTAATTTACATTTCTCTGATTATTATTAGTGACATTGAGCATTTTCATATGCTCTATGGCCAATTGTATGTCTTTTTTGGGAAAGAAATGATCTACTTAAGACTTTTGCCCACTATTTGTTGGAATTATTGTTGCTACCATTTGTTGTTATTTTTGTTGTTGTTTTTGTTGAGCTGTTTGAGTTCCTTATAAATTCTGGATGTTAATCACCTGTTTGATGCATAGTTTGCAAATATTTTCTTCTATTTGACTGATTGTCTGTTCACTCTATTGATTATTTCTTTTGCTTTGCAGAAGCTTTTAAGTTTCATTTGCCTATTTTTGTTTTGTTTCCCGTGCTTTTGAAATCTTAGTCCTGAATTATTTGCCTAGAACAATGTCCAGAAAAGTTTTTATAGGCTTTCTATAATATTTTTATATTTTTAGGCCTTGCATTTAATTTTTTCATTCATCTTGGGTTGATTTTTGTATATAATAAGAGATTATGGTACAACTGTATCCTTCTGGGTATGTCAGTGCAATTTTCCTAGCACCATTTATTGAAAAGACTGTTTTCCCTAGTGAACAGCCTTGTTAATATTGTCAGAGATAAATCTGCAGTAAATTTGCAACTTCGTTTCCAGGTTCTAATCTGTTCCATTGATTTATGTGTCTCTCCCCCCTCCTCCTCCTCCTCCTCTTCCTTCTTCTTTTCTTTTTCTTCTTCCTCTTCTTTTTCCCCTTCTTCTTCCTTTTTTTTCTTTACCAGTATCGTGTTGTTTTGGCTACTACAGCCTTATAGTATAATTTGAAGTCAGGTAATGTGATGCCTCCAGTTTGGGTTAGGATTGCTTTTGCTATTAGGACTCTTTTTTTTTGGTCTCATATATATTTTAGGATTTTTTTCTAATTCTATAAAAGATGATGTTGATATTTTGATAGTGATTGCACTGAATCTATAGATTGCTTTTAGAAATATAGTACATTTTACAATATTAATTATTCTAAGCCATGAGCATAGGATATTTTTCTATTCGTTTGTGTCAAGTACATTTTCTTGCATCAGTGTTTTGTAGTTTTCCTTATAGAGATCTTTCACCTCCCTAGTTTATTATATTCCTGTGTATTTGTTTATGGCTATTGTAAATGGGACTGCCATTTTGATTTGGTTCTCACATTGGTTGTTATTATTGGTATACAGAAATGCTTCTTATTTTTGTATGTCGATTTTTCTATCCTAAAACATAACTGAATTCATTTATTAAATCTAAGAGATTTGGGGTGGAACTTTTAGGGTTTTCTAAGTATATAATCATATCACCAGCATACAGGGATAATTTTACTTCTGATTTCCCAACTTAGATGCCTTTTTATTTTTTCCTCTTACTTAATTGCTCTAGTCAGGACTTCTATAACTTTTGAAATAGAAGTTGAGTAGAAGTGGTGAAAGTGAGCATCTTTGTTTTGTTCTAGTTCTAGAAAGAATGCTTTCATCTTTGCCCATTCAGTGTAATGCTTACTGTGTGTTTGTCACATATGACCTGTATTGTTTTGAGGTATGTTCTTTCAATGACTAGTTTGTTGAGGATTTTTATTATAAAGGGATGCTAAATTCTATCAAATGATTTCTCTGTATGTATTGAGATGATCATATGGTTTTTGTCCTACATTTTGTTTGAGTAATGTATTACATTTATTGGTTTCATATGTTCAACTGTTTTTGCATCCCTGGTATAAAACCCACTTGATTATGGTACATCATTATCTTTATGATATGTCAATACACAAATATTTGGTTTGATAGTATTCTGTTGATGATATTTCTATGTTCATTGGTTAAATAATGTTATTTGGACTATATGAAAAAAGGCAAATATTATGAGTCAACTGTTTGTTTCAGCCCACAAACAATTTCTACATTTATTTAAATGTAGCAGGTTATCATTAAATAATATCTATTCTCACTTCCTGTCTGATCTCAGATAGTCAAACAAAAAGTAACATTTTTTGGCACTTTTTGCCAATGCTCATGACAAAGATTGGTGGATGGCGGCTCCCGGACATTTTCTCCAAAGTGGATTTAGTGTTTAATAACATAGTACAATGACACAAGATTTCATTACAAACTTCAGTGTTTCCAAAACAAGAGGATGTTTCTGAAACAAGAGGAAACCTTTCTGGAGGACTAGTCAGGAGTCTAGTCTCATGATTGAAGTTGAGCAAAACCAAACCAAACCAAACCAAAACAGAAAAGTAATGTGTTTCTTGCCTTTAAAGAGTAATTTATAAGCATTTCTAAAATCTATTTTAAAAAAAAAATAGTTGGATATATAATTCATTAGAATATATAATTGTTATACAGAACTTAACTCCAAGAAATTGTTAAACTTTGTTTTTCTTTTTACTTCCTTGCTTTGTCTTTAAAAAGAGAAGGAGAGTTTACCTTGGGGTTTATAAGTTCTATAAGTACAATAATTTTTTTCTTCACCATTTTACCTATAGCAATAAACCAGTTAACACTTTTTTTTAAGTTTTACGAATTAATGGATGAATGAACAAATGGATGCGTTAAAAACCTGCCAAGAGGTAATGAAATGGATTGACTCCTAAATGTCTCTAGATATGATGGGACTATCATATTCACAGTCAGAACTAACCTCATATATGGTTAAATATTTTTGTTCACCAGCCAGGAAATAAATGCTGTTAGGTACTATATAGTTTTAAGAGTCAGCCTGTGGATAACTATTTTTCATATCCTTTCCTGATCTCACTTTGATGCTAACCTAAGGCTGCTTCCATGTGGTTACTTAGTGAGATATATTCCTGTCCAATCAATTGACTGATTTCATTCTGTTTCTCATCACTTTCCTTGTCTTGCTTTCCTTTTGGCTGACACACTTCTGTGTTTCTTAACACATTATCATTTCAACACCTTCCATCTACTGGTCTACAAGTTTTTGTCACTGAATACATGCTTAGCAGTTGCAGCAGGTTGCTGAAATTTTGGGATCCAATATAAAACAATTTGTGATAGCTGATAGGTGCTAAATAACAAAGTTTCCCCCAGAGCTAGAAATTTTAGCTATTCTTCTTTATATTTCATGAAGAAAGAGTTGCAATATCAGATACCTAGAATAGTCTTGAAGACTTGGATAGTTAACATGGTAGATTTGAGGGGAAAAATTAAAAGCAATATAGATATTTAAAGAGTTGACTGTATTCTGAGTCTGGTATTCAATTTGCTCTCTTAGAAATCAGAAGTTTTTGAACTCAAAAATTGTGGAGGTTACATAAACATTGAAAGTTTAGCAATATAAAGCACATCAAAAGGGTATAGCAGTTGGGTTTATCCTTGGCACAGGCAAGCTCTTGTACCCTGTGACAGTCTGTCTCCTGGGGTTTTGTGTTATATTGTAATCTGAAAATATAACACCATTAGTTATTACCATAATGACAATAACTATGGTTTATTGGTTGCACAAATTTAATTACAAGAATCCTGAAAGTTAGGCATTAGTTATTAAGTCTATCTTTACTTATGAGGAAAGAGATACACAATTCAGGTTAGTGGAGTGGCCTTAGGCTACACAGTTCCTAATCAGTGGAGACTATGTGGCTTTCTTATTATAATTATCTTTCAGAAAGAATGGTTTCTTAACTCTTGCATTTGAGTGTAAAAACAAAAGCTTCACCTACATTTTGAAACTGTTAGTCTTAATGATTCTTAAGGTGGAATATTCTATGTTTCCTTAAAAACACAAGAGCCTTTTGTCCCAAATCTCTCTGCATGTACAGACTTTTTTTCTTGTCATGGCAGATGTGGCAATCATCTCACTTGTGTGTTCAGTTATTCCTCAGTGTGTGTCAGAGATTGGACCCAGGATCCCCGACTGATGCCAAAATCCATGGATGCTGAAGTCTCTTACATATAATGGCATTGGATTTGCATATAACTTACACCCTCCCATATACTTTAAATTATCTCTCTATTACTTTTAATATCTAATACAACATAAATACTATATTAATAGCTGTTATATTTTATTGTTTAGGAAATAATGACAAGACTAGCCTGGACAACACAGTGGAATTCCATCTCTACAAAAAAAAAAAAAAAAAAAAAAAAACAGAAAAAAAAATCTGGCTGCGGTGGCACATGCCTGTAGTCTCAAATACTCTGCTTAGAAGGCTGAGAAAACATCACTTGAGCCCAGGAGGTCAAGGCTGCAGCGAGCTGTGATTGTGAAGCTGTAATCCAGCCTGGGTGACACAGTGATGTGACTTGGCTCTGTCTCCACCCAAATCTCATCTTGAATTGTCATTTCCTTAATCCATACATGTCATGTGAGGGACCTGGTGGGAAATACTTGAATCATGGGGGTGGTTATCCTCATGCTGCTCTCGTGATAGTGAATGAATTCTCACAAGGTCTTAGAGCTTTATAAGGGCTTTCCCCCTTTTGTTTGGCACTTCTCCCTGCTGCCGCCATGTGAAGTTTCCTGATTATGAGTTTTCCACCATGATTATAAGTTTCCTGAGGCCTCCCCAGCCATATGAAACTATGAGTCAATTAAACTTCTTTCCTTTATAAATTGCCCATTCTCAGCTTTATCTTTATTAGCAGTATGGGGACAGAATAATACAGTAAATTGGTACCAGGTAGTGAGGTGCTGCTCTAAAGCTACCCAAAATTGTAAAAACAACTTTGTAAGTAGGTAATAGGCAGGGGTTGGAACAATTTAGAGGACTCAGAAGAAGACAGGAAAATGTGGGAAAGTTTGTAACTTCCTAGAGACTTGTTGAATGACTTTGACCAAAAAGCTGATAGTCATATGGACAAGAAAGTTCAGGCTCAGGTGGTCTCAAATAGAGAGAAGGAACTTGTTGGGAACTAGAGCAGAAATGACTCTTATTATGCTTTAGCAAAGATGCTGGTAGCATGTTGCCCCTTTCTAGGAGATCTGTGGACCTTTGAACTTGAGAGAGATAATTTAGAATATCTGGCAGAAAAAATTTCTAAGCACTAACGTATTCGAAATGTGACTTGGGTGCTCATAAAAGCATTCAGCTTTGTGCATTCACAAAGATATGGTTTGGGATTGGAACTTATGTTTAAAAGGAGAGCAGAGCATAAAATTTTGGAAAATTTGCAGCCTGATGATACAATCGAAATGAAAAACCCATTCTCTAAGGAGAAATTTTAGCCAGCTGCAGAAATTTGCATAACTAACAATCTAGTTAATCACCAAGACAATGGGGAAAATGTCTCCAGGGCATGTCAGAGACCTTCATGGCAACCCCTCCCATCACAGGCCTGGATGCTGAGGAGGAAAAAATGGTTTATTGGGCTGGATCCAGGGCTGAACTGCTGTGTGCAGCCTAGGGACTTGGTGTCCTGCCTGCATCCAAACTGCTGCAGCCTTGGCTAAAAGGAGCCAATGTATAGCTCAGGTCATTGCTTTCAAGGGTGAAATCCCCAAACCTTGACAGCTTCCACGTAGTGTTGGGCCTGCTGGTGTGCAGAGGACAAGAGTTGAGGTTTGGGAACCCTCACCTAGATTTCAGAAGATGTATGAAAATTCATGGATGTTTAGTCAGAAATTTGATGCAGGAGTATAGCCCTCATGGATAACCTCTGCTAGGGCAGTGTGAAAGAAAAATGTAGGATTAGAGGCCCCACACAGAGTCCCCAATGAAGCACTGCCTAGTGTAGCTGTGAGAAGAAGGCCACTGTCCTCCAGATGCTAGAATGGCAGATCCACTGAGAATTTGCACTCTGTGTCTGGAAAAGCTGCAGCCACTCAATGCCAACTGTGAAAGCAGCCAAGAGTGGGGATGTACCCTGCAAAGCTACAGGGGGCTGCAAAGGCCATGGGAGCCCACCTCTTGCATCAGTGTGACCCAGATGTGAGACATGAATTCAAAGGAGAGTCCTTTGGAACTTTAAGGTTTAATGACTGTCTTATTGGATTTTTTGACTGCATGGGGCCTCAGGCCCCTTTGTTTGGCAAATTTCTCCCATTTGGAATGGGTGTATTTACCCAATGCATGTACATACATTGTGTCTAGGAAGTAACTAACTTGATTTTTATTTTATAGGCTCATATATGGCAGGGATTTAACTTGTCTCAGATGAGACTCTGGACTTGAACTCTTGGGGTAATCCTGAAATTACCTCTGGAATTACCTCTGACTTTTGGGAACTGTTGGAAGTGCATTATTGTGTTTTGAAATGTGAGAACATGAGATTTGGGAGGGGTCAGGGGTGGAATTATATGATTTGGCTGTTTCCCCACCCAAATCTCATCTTGAATTGTAGTTCCCATAATCCCAACATGTCACTGGGGAGACATGATGGGAGGTAACTTAATCATGGAGGCGATTATCATTGTGCTGATCTTGTGATAGTGAGTGAGTTCTCACAAGACCTGATGATGTTATACAGGGCTTTTCCCTCTTTTGCTCAGCACTTCTCCTTGCTGCCACCATGTGAAGAAGGACATGTTTACTTCACCTTTCACCATGATTGTAAGTTTCCTGAGGCCTCCCCAGTTATACTGACCTGAGTCAATTAAACCTCTTTCCTTTATAAATTACCCATTCTTGGGTATGTCTTTATTAGCAGTGTAAGAATGAAATAATACCCGGAGCAAGATCCTGTCTCAAAAAAATGTTTAGATATAATAATAAAGCCTAGAAAAAGAGTTTGTAAATGCTCGGTATAGACACTTTAAAAAAAAGGAAAATATTTTTATTCACAGTAGGTTAAATCCAGAGATGCAGAACCCAGGAATACAGATAGCCTACTGCATCTGCTTGATAATGCCTTAATCATCTGGAAGAAGTGACTGGGCTTTCTAATATAGGGTAATTTATGTCTGGGCAAAACATGGAAGAGTCAGTGCACACAATGAGTTGTTCAGCAAATATTTTAGAGATAGTAGCATATATTAAGACTTTTTTCCTTTTCTTTAACTTGAGGAATTGAAGTAAGAGAATCACAAGTGGGCAATAATTAGTTAAATCTAATGTAAGATTAGAATTACAGGAAGTCAAAGCTTGCTTCCCCAGAGAGATGCCTAAGATGAACCATAAAAATGGCAAGCAAGTTCCAGCAATGAAGACAAAGAGGAAAATAGACCAATTTTTTAATTTGTGGAGCTCTGAGAATAAAACAAATTAAACTGTCTCTGGAACTAAGGCATAATCGAACTTTCTGAGCACAAGCACAATATATTGGACAATTATCACAACAACTTCCACACAACAGTAGATAGAAGTCATATTTTTAAAAGGCTTATCTTATAACCTATCTTAATGAAGTATAGTTATTAAATTATTGCTCTAGGAATTCTTACTACAGGATGACTATCCTTTATTTGAAATTCTTAAGACCGGAATTTCTCCTGATTTTTGAGTTTTTGGATTTTGGAACATTTGCATATAGATAATGACATATCTTGAGGTACGACCTAAGTCTCATTATGAAATTCATTTGTGTTTCATATATACCTCATACAAGTAGCCTGAAGGTAATTTTATACAATATTCTAAATAACATTGTACATGAAACAAAGTTCATCTACATTGAATCATCAGAAAGCAACAGTGTTACTATCTCAGCCACCCATGTTGACAATCTGTGGTAACATGTTGGAACTTAAAGTGTTTTGTATTTTGGGGTATTTTGGGTTTTAGATTATTGCATTAGAGATGCTCAGCCTATATCTTTTTTCTTCTTTCTATCTTAATTTGTATTTTGTAACTTTAAATACATATATAATTTTTAATAATTGAACACTGTTAACTTTCTGGAAAGTCTGTTTTATAAAATTTTACTTTTATTTTCAGATGTGATAAATGAAATGCTATGGTTAGCTGCAGATTACAGGAAAAGTCTTTTACCAAATTAAAAAGAACCCTCCCAAACTCCATACGCTCAATTTCTACACTAAACAAACCAAACCAAACTTTAATGCAATCATTGCTTCACTGCATTCTGGGAAATTTTTGAATTGAAGAATGTCTCAAAGAGTCAGGTACTGTCATGGATTAGAGTAATTTCTAATCTACCATTCACCACAAAGCTTACAAGTTATACATATGTCCACTCAAGACGCTCGAGAGCAAGAGCGACAGGTTGTGGTGGCTCACACCTGTAATCCCATCACTGAGGCAGGTGGATCATGAGGTCAGGAGAGGAAGACCATTCTGGCTACCATGGTGAAACTCCATCTCTACTAAAAATACACACACATACACAAAAATAAATTAGCCAGGCATGGTGGCATGCACCTGTAGTCCCAGCAACTTGGGAGGCTAAGGGAGGAGAATTACTTGAACCCGGGAGATGGAGGTGCAGTGAGCCAAGATCGTGCCACTGGACTCCAGCCTGGATGACAGAGTGAGACTCCATCTCAAAAAAAAAAAAAAAAAGCAAGTAAGCAACAGCATCCCGTGGATGTGTATGCAAGACATATATTCAATTTGAAATTTTCTAAGAAGCCAGGTGTGATGGCACATGCCTGTAATCCCACAATGTGTGTATGTATACTATGCATATATAAAATAAAATTTTCTAATAGCTACATTAAAAAAGGTAACTGAAGCTAATGAAACTAATAGTAATGATGTATTTTATTTAACAAGATGTCAAAAACTATTTCAGGATGAATTCAATGTAAATTGCTAATGAGCTATTTTCATTTTTTCTGCATAGAGTCTTCAGACTATAGTATGTCATTTACACTCATGTCAATTCGAAATAGTCACACTCCAGACTTTCGCAGCCACACATAGTGAGTGGCTTCCATATTGTGCAACACAGCTCTAGAAGGTAGATATTGCTCCTCCTCAGGAGGACTCACAGGGATTATCTAGTAAAGATGATTCCTTTTTCTGAATATTTTTCTGAAGTTTATTGTGAACCCAACTTATGGTCTTACTGCACGTGATTCATATGTGACCCACATAGTATCGATACGTGGGCTCCACTGTGCTCCAGAAGGCAGGAGTTGGAGGTCAAGGCAATGATGACAGGCTTTATCCATGTACATCAAATAGATGGCTCATAGGACAATTATTTAACTATCATGATACTAAAAGATTATTTCTGAGTCTTGACATCCTAAAAGTATGTTGCAAAAATGACCTTCTTTTGGACAATAACCTAAATGAAAATGTAACCTGAAGGCTGAGGTAACATGCTCTTCTCTTATAAAGTTTGATCCAAAGACTCCATATGTCAACAAATTAGCACTTGATATTCTTTACTAATTCTGATAAGAACATAGAAGTGATTATAATTGATTTTATTAGAAGAAAATAACTTAAAAGTATTTTAAGAATTTCTTAATTTTATAAATTTAGTCTTTCTTATAACAAAGGTAGGCTTATTAAATTTTGACTGAAGTTACTAAAAGCCATACTTGCAAAAGGATTTGATTATATTTATTTTAAAACCTTATATTAAAAAAGCTGTATTACTTCTTAATACATTGGAAAGTTGATGCTCACACATGTGCCCTTTAAAAAGTGGTTTATAATATATGAACATCTGCTCTGCCCTACTCAGAAGATCAACAGGGAAAGTGTGATAGGATATTAAGTGTTGCCCACATCATTGCTGTTACAATGAATAAGATAAATATTTGAATATAATGGCATAGTTCATCATAAAATCATATTGAGATATTTGGGGAATTCATAATGTTTCCTGTAATCACAGCAGAAAGTAGAGGCTTGAAGTGTGCATAGCAAATGGGCTTGAGGAACAGGGTGCTTTTCCATTGCTATGTTAGTCAGTAAAAGCCTATTACCTCAGAACCTGAAAGTTTGAAAATTAAGGTTTTCAGGCATGCTACAATTGATTTTGGGTTAGTAAAAAGTTGAGAATAATATATTTACTTGTGAGGTATAAAACTATTGCTCATGAGTAAGAAGAACATGGAACAATCAAAGCAAGGCTCAAAGAAAAAATAGGAACTAAAACAAAAAGAAATATGTTTCTGTAAAGGCTGTTATAGTTTTGAATTCAGAAATTAGTGTTGACTGCTAAAGGGTCAGGGAATAGCAGACAGACACAAGGGAATAGTATAAGCCCTTATTACTTCCCACCGTGTGCTCTTAGCTGTCATCAGAATCCCTGGGCTCCTGCTTCCTCACCTTTACAGAAAACCGTGGAAGGGATGATCATTAATTTTCCTGCCAGCTCTCAGAGTCCAATGTTCTAATTTTACATGCTAAATAATAGATGTGTTTAGGACATATTGCTACATAATTGAGATAATTGGACATTTATTCTGTTTAATAAATGAGGGCTTAGGTAGTATTTCCTCTAAGATTTTTTTCCAGCTTTTCCTATTTTTCTTCTACTTTACAATTAGAGAAATCAGCTAACAGATGGAAGTTAGTGTCAGATTTATGATATTGCCCATCTCACCACTCTAATTTTCTATATATTTGTTCAATGATAGCAAAGATGGTATTTTATATTAACTTAGTATTTAGGCCAATATTTGTATATAAATACTAAATAGACAATATAAAAAGATATTTAAACCCAACACAATATTTTATATGTAACTTAACATGTGTTTACAAGAAAACAATTTTTTTCCTTCTCTCTGTTTCTTTAAACCTGGCAGGATTAGCCACATGTAATTGGCTAGTTGGCTCATAAATAAAGCTGCAAATACAATTATTTTAGCTTCTAAAAGGGTACATCACATAATGTACTGGAGATCTGGAAGAAAGTATGATAATTTTTCTGTTTTGTTGTTTTGCCTTTTTGAAATTTTTATTTTTCCATACATTTTATAAAATCCACCATCATTTTATAGAGCTTGACAGATTTGCTATTTGAAAATTCTAAGAATGTATTTAAATTGCATGTACCTATAGATAGAATGTTCAAGAAAGTTGGGGATTTACTCTCTAAAACTGTGTTGTCCGGTGGAGACATAAGCCACGTACATAATTTAAATCTCCTGGCAGCTAAATTAACAGAAAATGAGTAAAGTTATATGTGCAACATATCTCAAATATCATTTAATATATAAACAATATACATTAACTAATGCTATATTTTGTAACATATATATATTTATTTATTTATTCACTTACCTTGGAAATTTACTGTGTACTTTACACTTACAACATATCTCTGGACCAGTTGCATTCCAAGGGCTAGGTAGTCATACGCAGCTAGGCAGTTCAGTTCTCAAAGCCACGCAAAGAAGCTCTTCCTCCAGTTGGTTTGGTCTTGACTCTCCTTGTTGTAGTTGTCTCCCTTTGACTGGAATTTCATATTATAGCCTCATCCCCGTATCTGTCTCTGAAGCTTTGTGATTTGGGCCACACACCACAAATTCAGCCTCCTGGTCTAAGTGCCCCTGACTTGTCCTGTCTCCCCCACCTACTTGGGTAATAAAGACTGTCTCCCACTTCCTCCAGGAAGCACCATCTCTATGGGTTCCTCCCTACAGGAAGTTCAGACTTTGCTTCCAAACATTTAACCTTATCTAATCACTGATATTCTTAATCAATCATCAGGTTGCAACTGTCTCTTAATAGTTTTCCTAACTCAGTAGCTATGAAATTATGCTTCTCTGAACTGGGTTACTGTTTTCCATCACCCAACTTCAGGAATGTTGATTGCTTTCTAATTTATACAAAATCTAAGTAAATTAAAAATAATTGATAGAAGAAATGCCCCAATGTAACTTTTAAATTTTACCCCTATAGCATATTTCTAAGAAAATTTTTTTCTTCTAGTATTTCTCTTCAATTAGTACTAGTAGTCCATCATGTAAATTTAATACAGAATAAATAGTGTTAATGACAAACACTATCAGGTATTTTTTACAAACATTTGTAATTTCTTTCCAGTAGTGTATTTTGACGTCTGCCAATCCATTAGTCCATTCAAATGTATGTCTCAGACTAAAGGAACTTTTTATTTTATTTTTTTAAACTTCAGTGTCATTACTTGTAGAATGTCTAGCACCCATTTGGCTTGCAGTAAATATTTATTTATTTATTTATTTATTTATTTATTTATTTATTTACGTGAGGTGGAGTCTCAGTCTGTCACCAGGCTGGAGTGCAGTGGTGCAATCTCGGCTCACTGCAACCTCTGCCTCCCAAGTTCAAGTGATTCACCTGCTTCAGCCTCCCAAGTAGCTGGGACTATAGGTACACACCACCATGCCTGGCTAATTTTTTTTGTATTTCTAGTGGAGATGGGATTTCACTATGTTAGCCAGCCTGGTCTCGAACTCCTATCCTCATGATCCACCTGCCTCCCAAAGTGCTAGGATTACAGGTGTGAACCACTGTGCCCAGCCTAATATTTATTAATAAAATGAATTTTAAAGTCATCTTTTCTAGTCATAAATTTGTTCTTGCAGGTAGAAAGCTTCATGGTGCATTTGCACAAACAGTGCTATTATAATCAGGTATTTCATGACCAAACTAGTGTCAGCATCACTTATGAAAAGCACCTCTGTTTTTTTTTGTTTTTTTTTTTGAGACATAGTCTTGCTCTGTTGCCAGGCTGGAGCACAGTGGCGCAGTCGCAGCTCACTGCAAACTCTGCCTCCCGGGTTCAAGCAATTCTTCCACGTCAGCCTCCCAAGTAGCTGGGATTACAGGCGTGTGCCAAACGCCTGGCTAATTTTTGTATTTTTAGTAGAAATGGGTTTTCACCATGTTGGCCAGGATGGTCTCGATCTCTTGACCTCGTGATCCACTCTCCTTGGCCTCCAAAGTGCTGGGATTACAGGCCTGAGCCACCATGCCAGGCCGCACTTCTACGTTTTAAAGACAGTCCTAGGAGTGCCTCAGCACTTGAGGAAAGTTGGTTGGGTGTGCCTTGAGGACACCAGGGCTCCAGTATGGAATCTTTTTCAGCCTCTTTTGAGTAAGAGAACTACTTTTACCCAGAGTGTCAGCATTCTTCCAAGGCCCTATCTTGTTCATGTGGCTTCACAGCTCCTCAGAACAAAAGCAGAAAGAGAAAAGAAATGTGGTGTCAATCTCCTTATCTAAGTGAAAAATTCAAAGTATTTTTGTTTAATCTATTTTCCACTACGTTGGCAACAATTATCTTCTTCCCTTTATGTTCCCCCAGACAAAGAAATGATCCACCTTCGTAAATCTTTTCATCTCGCCAGTGTGATACATGTTACATTTTCCTCCCTTGCAGGTATATCTTATTCTATTTTCTTCCTAGAAAAGTTAGACTGAGTGTACTACATATTCATATGGAAGTATCAAGTGATTTCACATATACTTTTTGAAATTGTAATTTTATGTATTGTTACTCCATTTTGTATACTGGATCTCATTTTATATTAGCGTGTTCAATGAATTCTAATTTAGATAATCATATTCGATAAAATAAGTTGCATTACCCTGGTGAAACAACTTTTTTCTCCATGCTTCTTTGCCTCTTATTCTGTTTCTATTCTACTTGTATTAACAAGCCTAATATAAAATCACTTCTTTATGTGCTTCGTACTTGAGAATGTTATTGTGGTAAAAGGAATCTATTGTTTGGATTAGGAGGGAAGGAAAAACAAATTGCATTAGAAACCTGCAAGAAAATAAATGCATTCTTGGACTGCACTTCCCTTGCACACTTGAGTATCCTCTGAGATAACTGGAATCGGTTATTTGTGGTCAGTGCTTAAGGTCAATGGGCCAGGTGGAGTTTAAGGATGGGGTGAATGATCATGGGTAGTTAATGGGACATTCAAGCTAGAGAAATACAAAGGCAGAATGCTTTACAAACAATTGTTTTCCAGAGAGAGGAGGTATTAATTGGGGAAATCCTGAAGCAGGTACTTGGTGAATTAGAGATGCTCATAAATAAAATAAAATAAAGTAAAATAAAAAGATACTATCTAGGGATAGTTTTGCTAGCTCTTTCCTATGATTTTTTCATTCTTTTATCCCAGCGTTATGCAGCAACAATGTCTAGAAAGGCAAGTAGACACAATCCATTTGCAGAATGCCAGTTAACTTACCACACATATACAAAGTCTAGAGAGCAACCCAAGGTTTAATTTTTCAGTATCCTTTGGCTCCAGTGAAGTCAGTCAAAAATGTAACTTCTTCTATCTTTCTCTTTCTATTCTGACAGCTTTGCCCAGGCCTCCTGCTACTGAGCCCAGCCACTATCCTATTCTGTTATGCCCTTAGCCCATTTTTTGATGGGATTGTGATCAAGATGGTTGAGGCATTACTACTTCCCCTTGGCATTCTCCACTGGGGATGCTAAGAGGTTTGTTTTGTGAGCACATGGTTCTCCATAGAAGAATTGCTAGGTATTTTAGATTGGCCAATATAGATTTTCCATGAAACAAACTTTATACTTGCCAATAAACATCATCTCTCATAGTTGAGGTTCAAATGGTTATTAAGTCAATACACTTCCTTCTTCAAAGTGGGAGGGGGGATAATTGGAGTCAATGAGACAGGAAACTCTGAGTTACTCTTCATGCATTTGTTTAACATTTAATGGTACTTACCTATCACAACTCCATATACTGGAATATTAAAATGAATCAAATGTTATCCTTTTTCTCAAGATTTTTTAAAAATGGGGACAGCAGACATGTAAGTAGATGAGTCATGTTACAATGACTTAAGTGTATATAACAGAGTCTAAGTGAAAGACTATAGAAGCTAAATTATTTGCTATTTCAGTGGGGAAAAATAATTGAGAGATGAATGTTTTGGATAGCAATTTACCTGGAGAGTCAGGGAACAATAGAAGCATCACTCTTACTTACACTGTCCACATGGTTCCTACAAAATTAAATATGATGAAGATTTGCTCTCACTCTGTGAATTGTCTGTTTACTCTTGTGATTGTTTCTTTGCAGTGTAGAAACTTTTACTTTAATATCCTCTAAAGAAAATATGAAAACATGAATATCTTTGTATTTCTCTGGTAAATACTATCATCGCCAATGTTATATATATTGGTTGAAATATCAATGCTTTAAAATAAAGTATTTTTATGTCTTTTAAATGTATACAGTAGAATATCAGTAACATACTAATTACATATCAACTATTAAGAATAAAAAAGTCTCTAAAAGTGGAAAATTTCATATGGCTTTATTTTTTCTTAATCTTATATTCTCCTTATTTTCTCAGAATTTAATCCTAATGTAATTTATTTTGTCACCAAAAGTATCTTATCATCTTCTTATGCATCTGTATAATAAAAAATATAATTATATACTTAAATTTAGAAGTTTGTGTTTCTTGTGACCATAAGGTCAAGTGTATACATCATGGGAAAAAGAATGGAGGAGCAATTAGTGGAAGCCCAAAAAGCAAACACTCAGGCATGAGGAAAATCTGGTTCAAAACTCCTCTGCAAATCCCCTAAAATAAAACATATCCAATCTTCAGCAAGTGAACCCGTGGAAGTAGATTTGGTTATTTATTTTCTTTTCTACTGTAAAGCTATTTATTTATTCAGTTGAATTAAGAAATGAAACATCTATATATTTATGTTATACAAAATGATGTTTTCAAATTTGTGCACATGGCTATCAGGTGAATTAACATATGCATAATTTATTTTGATTTTGTAGTGACAGCACTTAAAATCCAATTTCTAAGTGATTTCCAAATATATTATCTATTGCTATTAACTATAGTCAGTATGCAATCTATTCATCTGACAAAGTGCTAATATTCAGAATCTACAAGGAACTTAAACAAATTTACAAGAAGAAAACAACACCATCAAAATGTGGGCAAAGGATATGAACAGACATTTCTCAAAAGAAGACATTTATGTGGCCAACAAATATTGGAAAAAAATCTTATCATCACTAGTCATTAGAGAAATGCAAATCAAAGCCACAATGAGATACCATCTCACACCAGTTAGAATGGTGAATATTAAAAAGTCAGAAAACAACAGATGCTGGAGAGAATATGCAGAAATAGGAATGCTTTTACACTGTTGGTGGGAGTGAAATTAGTTCAACCATTGTGGAACACAGTGTGGTGATCCCTCAAGGATCTAGAACCAGAAATACCATTTGACCTAGCAATCCCATTACTGGGTATACACCCAAAAGATTACAAATCATTCTACTATAAAGACACACGCACATGTATGTTTATTGCAGCACTATTCACAATAGCAAAGACTTGGAACCAACCCAAATGCCCGTAAAATATAGACTGGATAAAGAAAATGTGGCACATATACACCATGGAATACTATGCAGCCATAAAAAAGGATGACTTCATGTCCTTTGTAGAGACATGGATGAAGCTGGAAACCATCATTCTCAGCAAATTAACACAGGAACAGAAAACCAAGCACCACATGTTCTCACTCATAAGTAGGAGTGGAACAAGGAGAACATGTGGACACAGGGAAGGGAACATCACACACTGGGGCCTGTTAAGGGGTGGGGGGCAAGGGGAGGGATAGTATTAGGAGAATTACCTAATGTAGATGATGGGTTGATGGGTGCAGCAAATTACCATGGCAAATGTATACCTATGTAACAAACCTGTACATTCTGCCCATGTATCCCAGAACTTAAAGTAAAACAAATAAAGAAATGATTTTGGGGATCTCCAGCTAGATTTCAGAGGATGTTTAGAAAGGCCTGGATGCCCAAGTAGAAGCATGCTGCAGGGGTGGGGCCCTCCGGAGAAACTCTGCTAGGGCAGTGCTGAAGGGAATTGTGGGGTCAGAGCCCCAAGACAGTCCTTACTGGGAAACCACCTAGTGGAGTTGTGAGAAGAGGGCCACCGTCCTTCAGGCCCCAGAATGTTAGATCCACCAACAGCTTTCACCATACACCTGGAAAGGCCACAGGCAGTGATTGCCAGACCATGAAAGCAGCCAGGAGGGAGGCTGTACCCTGCAAAGCCACAGGGGTAGAGCTGCTCAACACCAAGGGAGCCCACTTCTTGAATCAGCATGACCTGGATGTAAGATATGGAGTCAAAGGAGATCATTTTGGACCTTTAAGATTTGACCCCTGCTGGATTTCGAACTTGCCTGGGGCTTGTAGTCCCTTTGTTTTGGCCAATTTATCCCATTTGGTATGCCTGTATTTACCCAATACCTGTACCCCCACTGAATATAGGAAATAACTAACAGGCTTATAGGCAGAAGGGACTTACCTTGTCTCAGATGAGACTTTGGACTGTGGACATTAAAGTTAATGCTGTAATGAGTTAAGACTTTGGGAAACTGCTGGGAAGATATGATTGGTTTTAAAATGTAAGACATGAGACTTGGGAGGGGCCAGGGTTGAAATGATGTGGTTTGGTTGTGTCCCCACCCAAATTCCATATTGAATTTCCACATGTTATTCGAGGTACCCAGTGGGAGGTTACTGAATCATGGGGGCCAGTATTACCTGTGCTGTTCTTGTGATAGTGAATAAGTCTCATGAGATCTGATGGCTTCATAAAGCAGAGTTTCCCTGCACAAGCGTTCTTTTTGCCTACTGCTGTCCACATAATATGTTACTTGCTCCTCCTTGTCCACTGCCATGATTGTGAGGATTCCCCATCCACGTAGAACTGCAAGTACATTAAACCTCTTTCTTTTGTAAATTGCCCAGTCTCAGGTATGTCTTTATCAGCAGCATGAAAACAGACTAATACACTATTCAGTTAATCTACATGAGAAGATCTGGTGCATCTAGGCCATTAAATATTCTCTTTATCTGTCTGATACATTTTTATCTCAAGGTGATGCTTCTCTTTCTGATTTAAAAATCCCAATTTTAGAAGTTTTTTTCAGTGACTTCACTTAGTTGTTCTGATGCTTCCTCAGTTTATGTGCTCCAAACAAAACCAAAAGTGACTTTATATTTTGAAAAACCACTGTTGATTTTCGAGTAAGCATTCCTTTAAGTCACCTTATTTTATGAGTCTCATATAAATCCCATGTAAGTCCCCTTTTGTGATTAATCCATGCTTTTTTCCCCTACCCCCAGCAATCATTCACCCTTCCCACAGTGCTGTGTACCCTATGAAGCGAATCTGTCCAAAGGCACAATCCAACCTAAAAGGAGGAGGGAAGAGACAGGATAAGGGAATGTATTTACGAGATTCCTGTTTGTTTGCTTGTCCTAGCATTGGCCATGTTTCCTCAGGTATAGCTCTGGCAGCCTTTCTTCTTTGCCTCTGGATCTAATTTACTATGGCAGTACTGATTACTCCATTTTGACCTTTAGGCCAAGGAATGGTAAGAGCTCCCAATTACTAGTAATCCCTGGAATCCCCAACATCCCTTGTTGCTTCGTGGCTCACACTTTTCACACAAATGTTTATTCATTGAATTCTTTTGGGTTGAACACTCTTAAGGGCTCTGTGTATTTCCCATGCCAAATCTGGCAGATACAACACCTGTAGCTTCCCATAAACTATAAACTTTGACCTTGGAATAAAATATAAACCTTGACTTTGTTCCTGAAGATCCTACATGTCTGCCTCTGCCTATCTTTTCCACCTTTTCCTACCATACTCATCTCCTCATCCTCTGCATAATACTTTGTTTCTTTAACCTGCAAAGTTTAATAGCTCCTTACTACTTTATTTCTGTGCTGTGACTGCAATGGTATTCTTCTTTCCGACCATTAAGTACCTGCATCCATCTGGTCTGTAAACTCTTGATTCTCGTATTATCAGCTAAAACACTTCTTGATCACCCTGCTCTGCTGGGAAAACAAAAGAGCCAAGGAAAATTAGTCAGATGGTATAAAAACGAAACTTAATTGACCCCATCATTTTCAAAATGGCTTGTTAAATTTACAGACTGTGCATTATTCTCCCAATATTTACCCCTTTGGTGAATGCAGGCTGTAAACTCCAAAACTGTACAATAGGCAAGAAGGTTTCCACAAAGTCAATTCTGAATTACTAATTCAAAAATAAGATTAAACAAATAGTATTTAACCTTTTATGGCTTCAAGAGTGTTATTTCAATGGTGCACATTTATTTGCATAATCTGCATATGTATATTCTGAACTCTATATTCCCCTAGTATCTATCTGCAGTGTTAATGTGTCTACAAGGCTGGAACGCAATGATTCATTTAGGAAGCCCTTCAGCATACATGAGGATATCTTGTCTTTTTTGGTGTTATTTCCATCAAAACGTGTAAACATTTTCTTGATTTAATAACAATAGAAAAGGTAGGAGAAAAGACAAAGTGTCTAGAAAAAAACAATCAACCCACCATTATGATTTATATGGTACTATCTGAAACACCTTTGCAGTATGTTTGTATAAAAAAGTCTATAAAAATGAATGACTGGGTGGAATTCATTATAGAATGGAATTTGCATTAAAGGTGAGTTTTCTGCTAAACGAAGACATGGAGAAAGCTTTAGAAAATGTGGAAACACTGGAGAATGACAAGTTAATTTCTATGTCTGTCAAAAAGGTCTATGGTCTAAGCTAGATAAAGACTGATGCCCTAGAAAATCCGAGCTGTGGAATCACCTTTGCAATCCTGGTTTCACTATTTATGAGTCATGTCACTGTAGGCAAGGACCTTAGCCTCTGGCTCTCAGCTTTCTCATCCTGTAAAAGGAAATAGTATTAACTCGCTGATTGAATCATGAAGCTCAGAGTTGAAGCACTCAGTTCAGTACCTGGTAGAGCCTTGAAACTCTGTCAGTGTCCATCACTGTCATCCAGAAACAAGCTACTCAACCAACTACATACCAGTCACGATGTCCTGGTCCTTTGGAAGACACTGCCAAGCTGAAGAACAATGTTCTGAAGTCCATGTTGAGTAATGTACTAATCAATTGTGCCTCAGTTTGTTTTGCATTGCTACAAAAGAATACCACAGACTGATTTACAATGAACAGAGATTTATTTGGCTGATAGTCTGAGGCTGGGAAGTCCATGGCTGAGGACCTTCTTGGTGCATCATCCCATGGCTGAAGGCCTCATGTAGGTGAAAGAGAGCCAGGGAGGGGGGCAAACTCATCTTCATAAGGACACACCACTCTCACAATAGCAAACCTACTCCCACAATAACACTGAGTTGTATTATGCCAAAAGGCTGAACTGGTAATACTCAAATTTGTTAATCAATCTGTAGACTTGTTTATTTATGCAGACTCTGGGTAAAGGTAGCATCTTCATGCTGGACTCTCTTGGTCTGCTTAAACCTTTCTTGCTCTGAGAGACAAAATGATGTCAGGGCCCACATTAACAAAATATGTTTGTCCGTAAGCTGAAAAGAAAACTTACCTGCTTTCACTTTTGTTTCAGCAAGGGCTCAAGGGTGTTTGAAAGGAGAGTAAGTTCTATAGAAAGAATTCTGGGCGCACATGCTATTAAGGTGGCATTTTAGGAAGCAGGGAGAGATTCTAATTGGTCATCAGACATGTTGGGTGGTTTTTGGTTGGCTGAAAGGGGGCAAGGAAGGAGGTGGAAACATTTAAAAAGGGGGTTACTGAATGTTAGTTGCAGAGGGTTCTGCATAACTAGCCATTTCTTCACCGAGTAGAGGTTGATGGAAGAATTTTTTTTGGTTAGACTCTCAATATTCCTTATGGGAGAAGGTGAGCATGGCCTCCATGACAGGAAATTTCCTACTGCTCAATATATGTGCCTTTGGCCAGGCCTGAGATCTTTCACTTGAACATTCCCTGCAAAGATCTCACTCCATGTTATGAGCCTTCCGTTTAGCATTTAGATGCTGTGGTTAGACATGCTGTTCTCCTGGCCTGACACCAGGTTATAGTGCTCTCATTTTGCTAGGCAGGAGCCCGGACAATGGATTAATTCCTCACAGCTGGGGAAAAAGGGGGTCAGATCTGAGTCTCTGTCTCTGGTTTCCAAACCCAAAATGGTCCCCTTATCCTGGGTCTTGTCTTTTTTCACAAATCAAAGAAAAATGGCATACTAGAAACTTTTGAGCCAGAAAATTATATCCTTACATTTCAGTTAAAGAATCTGTGGTTTAGAAGTAAAAATGGATTTGTGGAAGAGGATACAGCTAACTAGTGATAGATCTTAGAGTTAATAATGGTGATAATTAATACTGAGCTTTGCAGAACCCAGGCTCACACACAGTAGCTGCCTTGATTATGGGCTGTGTGACTTTTATTTGGGTTGTGAATGAGGTGGCCATATGTCACACATGTTTTGACTGTGCCTGCCAAAAGTACGGTGTAAGAGAAAGATCATAGCTACCTTATCGTGATTATTATAAGAATTAAATTAAAATTATTGTAGGTAAAGTCCTATCACAAGATCTTTGAACACACTGGGAACTGAAGTGATCCACCAGGGCACAAGCGGAAGAGAAACACAGTAGTGCTGTCCACTTGAGGTTCCTGAGGCAGCTGCCTTCATGCCTCTTCATGAAGATATTTTCTTAATGCCCCATTTTGATTTATGACACACATAGATGGCGCCCAGCAATGCTCAGCTCACCCACAGCCCAGTGCTCACTTTGCATTGGATGCCTGTAGCATTTGAATAAAATCTGAAACTGCGAGATAATGTAAGTAAGTTAAATTTCAGAGGGAATCCCTTTTTGGGTTTCTTAGAAATGCAAATCCAGTGGGTTTCTAAGCAAGAAAGACTACTCTGCCCATCCTCTGAACTACGTTTACCAAAGGGCAACAACCCTATTTATTTAACTCAATATGCACTAATTTATAGTTGACTTTATAGATTATGTCCTTCTAGAAATGTATCTTTGCTTTATTGCTTAATTTTACTGGGTCTCTCCAAAAGGACATAACCTCCTTTAAAATATATGCAGGAGTTGAGAAACTGCTGATTTAACTCTCAGAGCAATTCACAGGTAATATTAAATTGAATGGCTTCATTTCTGTAGTCACCTTTCTCATTTAATGCATTCAAACATGCAAACTTCCTAGCAAATCAACCCTAAAGATTTTCATCTGTGTTACTGGAGGTCTTTGGAATCTACACTTACTTTATTCCTTCTTAACCAACTGCCCACTACCCTTCCACTACAGCCCCCTCTCCGCCAACTATTTCTGACACTGACTGACACCTAGAGGCCTCCAGTTAAGGTCCTACAAAAGCTATCATTTTCTATTAGCTATTGCTACTCTGACCCTGCAAGCTGACTTTGCCTTTTTTGTCTGCTGACTTCAGTGGATCAGCCATGGATTGGTCAGTGTTCCCATTCACAATGACTGTGTGTGTTGTACGTGTGTGCAGATGCATGTATATGTGTACATACACACATGTAAACATGTATATCTGTAATAATTTTTATATTATATGTATATTGTGTGTATGTAAAAGCTATGCATTTTCACGTTATATACACATATAGGATGTATACATTATTTATTAATACATATTCTTATTATATAATAACGTCATCAAAGACTACCTGAGTTTGGAAAAGTTTACATAGTTTGGGGAAGAAAAGCCACCCACCCAAAATTAGTTGAGTCCTCATTTATATGTTAACAATTTCACAAATGAAGTTTTTGTCTGCATAAACCCAGGTGTTGCTTTTTGAAGCAGCATGCTCTAGTGAAAGGTACACAAACTTACCTGAGTGCAAGATTCAGTCCACACAACACAGTCATCGGCTGTGTTGCCTTGGGCATGATACTTAATGCTGCAGACCCTCAACTTCTCTGGCAGAAACAGGGGGCTAAAAGTCATATTTTAGAAGGTTATTGTGAAAATGAGATGCCTCTTCAGCCTACAGCATAGTGTATAGCCTGCAGCTATAGTCCAGAAAGCAGCTTTCCTGTATTGCCATGGTAACAGGGCCTCTTGGGCTGCAGAGAGTGGGGAGGGGTCACTGCAGGCTCTGCCCCTGGCAGAAGCTCAGAGAGGCCCTTGAGATTCTCCCTGTAGCAGGCCCTGTGCCCCTCACCCACAGCCAGACAGGAAGCAGGGGAAAATAGATGGGAAGGTGCTTTGGAAGTCAATGTGCTCTATAAATCCAAGGAATTATTCTTAAACAGATGGCTAAGCTTTTTATGGGCCACTCAATCTCCTACATCGTCAGTCCTGCCCAATTTCTTAGCACTGGATACTTAGTAATACACTGAGGAATTCTTCCCCTCTTGGTTCTTCCTCTTCCCTGCCTAGGCATCCCTATGTCTACCTTTCATTGTCATTTGGAAAATACCCTTCACTTGAACCTCAAGCAACGCTCATTTATGCTACAGGAATTTCTAAGTAATAAGAAGTTGGGGAGATAAACGAAACGGAAGAAAAAAGCAGCTTCTCCATGAATCCTCTATCAGCTTGCATTTCATTAAGGTGGGAGACTCGGACTTCTAAGCTTCTTTCCTGTCACCACCTTTGCCTAATTAGCCCTTTGATTTGCTGGCTCACAGATCGTCATCTAATAGCCAGCACTAGCCACTCTTCCCCAGGTGGCTTGGGCATGGCCTCTCTCAGCAGAATGGAAACCTCACTCTCCCGGCACCTTATAGCTAAATTATGTTTCTCACCTTTATAATCTCTTCACTATGTATTTGCCTTTCTGTCAAGCTGTGTTGAGGACACAGACCACGGCCTTGATTTCTGTCATCTCAGTACCAGGTGTATGGTGGAGCTTGACGGGCACCTGCTGAATTGACTCGGTCAGTTTCTGCTGGCAGAAACAGAACAGGGTGCAGCCTGCGCCAGAGGAGAGGCTCTGTCAGTTCTGTTGACTCTTGTTAATTCCAGTATCCAGAAAGTGCATGGAAGAGAGTGGGATCTTAAATCTTTTGACTAAACAAATGGAACAATAAAACCAGAATTTGATGAGAGGCATCTTTTTTAAAAAAAATCAGCTCTATTGAGATACAGTTACATATTGTACAATCCCATTCAAAGTAAATTCAAAGTAAAAAACTGTATTGAGATACAGTTACATATCGTTATCCCATTCAAAGTAAAAGTCAGTGTTTGCTAGTATATATACAGGCATGCACAACTATCTCCACAGTAGGTTTCAGAATATTTTCATTGCCTCAAAAAGCAAAGCTGTACCCTTTTGCTGTTCCTATCTTTCCCCATATTTTCCTTCAGTCCCAAGCACCACTCATCTGCTTTCTTCTCTGTAGATTTACTTTCTCTAAACATTTTATATGAATGGAACCATGTAATATGTAGCCTCTTGTGACCAGCCTCTTTGACTTACAAAATGGTTTCAGTATGTATTCATACTATGAATAACTTCTCAATTCCTATTATGATGAAATAATCACCATTACATGGACCAAACACATTTTGCTTCATCCATTCATCAGTTGTTAGATATTTTGTCTACCCTGAGCATCCATTTTAAATATTTGTGTACACTTATGGTTTCATTTATCTTGGCAATATACCTAGGAGTGGAATTGCTGGGTCATATTATAACTCTAGATTTAATTGAACTGCTAGACTGCTTTCCAACACAGCTGCAACACTTAAATTCCACCAACACTGTACGATGGTTCAAATTTCTCCACTTCTCCACCAACACTTGCTATTATAGACTTTTGATTCTAGCCATGCTAGTGGGTATAAAATGGCATCTCACTGTGGTTTCGCTTTGTGTTTTAATGATAACTAATCATGAAAGCATCTTTTCTTGTGCTTATTGAACATTTGAACATTTTTCTTAGAAAAGTATCTATTCAGATTCTTCTCTCATTTTAAATGTTTTTATTATTGAGTACTAATAGTTATTTATATATTCTGGATATTAATCGCTCATCAGATATATGATATGGAAATATTGCTGCCAAAGTGCCCAGAGTTTGATCTTGTCATTTACAGCATAGAAAGCCAGTCACTAAGACAGCAAGTATTGCCAGGGAAGAGGCTGTCTATTTGGGTGACATTAGCCACAGACAAGGGAGACTAGTCTTAAATCTGTCTCTCCCAACTGACTAAACTTGAGGGCTTATATAGTGGGGAAAAACATAGCCACACCTTGAGAAACAGGAATTAGGTAGGAAACTAGGGAGGGATAAGGAAGTAATCAAGACAGATGAGGGGTCTGGCATCTCACTGCTTGGGTGTGGTAACATGGTGAGTTTCAATTTCTTGTTTGAGGGTCAGTTTCCTGAGGAAGGGACTCAGATGAGACAAATATAAGTTTCTAGTTTTAAAACTGAAAGTTCATTTCTATATATATCCACAAAGTGGTAAACATCAGTTCTATGGGGCAATTCAGCTGGCATTAATATTTTTTTCCATTGGGTGAGTTATCTTTCCATTTTCTTTTGGCAGTGTCCTCTTAAGTATAAAGTTTTTAAATTTTGAAATCCAATTTATTTATATTTTCCTTTGTTGCTTGTGATTTTAGTATCACATTGAAAAATCTTTTGAGAAATCTAAGATCATAAATATATACTTATAAGGTCATAAATATATATAAATATATATACTTCTATGCTTTTAACTGAAAGTTTTAGTTTTTACATTTAGGTTTTGGATACTTCTTTTAAAATATATATACAGTCTGAGGTAAGAGCATACCTTTATTCTTCTGGATGTGGCTATCTTTTCAAGAAAGATGATTCTTTCCTCATTGTATAATGTTGGCACCCTGGTCAAAAATCATTTAATCATAGATGCATAATTTTGATTATGGATTTTCAATTATATTCCATTTATCTACATTTTACTCTTGTGCCAGTATCATAAGTTTTGAAACCAGGAAATGTGAATCTATCTACTTTGTTCTTTTTCTAATTATTCTGACTATTTTGTGCCCTTGCAATTCTTTATGAATTTTAAAATCAGTTTGTCAATTTCTACAAAGCAGCTTGCTGGGTTTCTGATGGGGATCAAGTTGAATCTGTAGATCAGTTCAAGTTCAATTACCGTCTTAATCATGTTAGATCTTCCAATCAATGAGCTTATGATATTTTTTCATCTATTTAGATCTGCATAATTTCTTTCAAAAATGTTTTGTAATTTTTGGATTATAAATGGTGTATTTCTTTTGTTGAATTCATTAGTGTTTATTTTTTATTCTATTGCAGATGGAATTGTTTTCATAATTTCATTTTCAGTGCTCATTGCAAGTGTACAGAAACAAAATTGATTTGTTAATATTTATCTTGTATCCTGCAACATTTAATGGGTTCCTTAGGATTT
Organism: Plecturocebus donacophilus; assembly: GCA_004027715.1. Classification (NCBI taxonomy): domain Eukaryota; kingdom Metazoa; phylum Chordata; class Mammalia; order Primates; family Pitheciidae; genus Plecturocebus; species Plecturocebus donacophilus. Next base: position 20,129 of record PVKP010005621.1, on the reverse strand, counting down.
TTTATGTACAAGATCATGTTATCTGCCAATAAAGATAGTTTTACTTCATCCTTTTAAATCCATGTGACTTTTTTAAATTACCTAATTGCCTTGACAAGAATGTCCAGTGTCATCTTAAATATATTATTCATGATCTTAGGGCATATGCTTCCAGTCTTTCACCATTAATCTATTGTTAGCTGTGGGTTGTTCATGCATGCCTTGTTTCAGGTTAAATTCCCTTCTATTCACAGTTTGCTGAGTTTTTTTCTTTTTTAATCATTAAAGTGTGTTGGATTTCGTCAACTACTTTCTTTGCATCTAGTAAAATGATTGTGTATTTTTTTGGGTTTTTATTCTATTGACATGTATTCCATCAGTTGATTTGCAGGTGTTGAACCAAACTTGAATAATTTTGTCAGCAGCATCTTATGTTTTATTATTTTTAATTGACATATAACTGTACCTATTTATGGAGTACAAGCATCTTATGTTTTGACAAGAACCAATCATAGTTTAAGCTTGAGATTGTATGTTTAAGTGTGAAGCAACAATCCCTCTTTTTGAAGCTATCTTTACTCATTGTACACGTCTACCTGTGCATGTCCCTTTTACATAATTTATACGTGATATCAAAACACTGCTTTGGGCAAGGCACTATGGCTTATGTCTGTAATCCTAGCACTTTGGGAGGCTGAGATGGGAGGATCGCTTAATGCCAGGAGTTTGAAACCAGCTTGGTCAATATAGTGAGATCCCATCTCTACTAAACTAAAAGGGAATTTGTAAATTACTTTTTAAATCGATAATTTAAACATATTTAAATCATAAAAAAATCTCTGCTTTTGAGAGAAATTCCTGCTCCTGCCTGTTGCTGCTCCCTTGTGCCCCTCCGTACCCCTGCTAAATCTCAAGTCTCTGTCTGTAAACTAGCTCCTCTTCTTGCCCTCATCTGCTTCTCCTTTACCAACTTCGATAATGATATTTTTATATTTTGTTCAGGATTGCCCTTACTTATCTGAGCCTATTCTTCATTCACTTCATATGTATCACCTTTTATAATTTCTTTTATCCCTGTATTCTTTTCTTCATTCTATATGCATTATATTCAAAAAAATTCTTTTTAGGTTAAGCTTAGGAAATGTCACCACTTGGCAATATTCACTGTGTACTGACTATGTGGGAGGTACTAAGCTGGAAATCAGGTAGCAGATGTGACAAGATCAGAGGCCCCGTCCTCTAGGAGCTCACCAAGAGGCAAAGAAATGACTATTGATGATGTACCTGTGCAATGCAATGATGGAATCAAGATTCAGTCCTGATGAAAAGAGAGGAAAGTACAGACTGTTTAATCTGAAACTTGGCAGCTCTTTGTCAATACACATGCCTTGTAAATCTAATTTCACATAATTCTTTATTTCCTTCTTGTTTTATTACCTTATGTTTCTGAGCTTTCTTTTCTGTCTGCCCTTCTTTTCTGCAGCTAATGGAAGTAGAGTTAAGGGAGTGATGAGAGTCAGACAAGTGGCAAGGTGTCTTTCCTGATATCTAGTGGAACCACCAATTCTTCCTGTGGCCACTGCCTTGCGGGTGGCTCCCGGCCAGCAGGCCAAGTGCTGTGCTGTCTACCAGAAACACAACTGAGTCAAACCAGGATTTGGGCTCACCTAACTTTATTGACAGCAGGTTAGGCCTGGTGAAATTCACAATTTTGTTATGGACCAGGTTTCTGGGTAAGAAATGAGTTTAGGTGAAAAAAGTCATAGTGGTAAGAAATTTGGGATTATTTCAAAGGTGTGACTGGCAGTAACTAAATGTTAGTTTTTCATCTACAATATGAAAATAGGAATACATATTTGATATTGATTACTTTTTGTATTTCTTCATTTTACTTGGAAGATATTTATCGATTGCTCACTAAAGAGCCTGGACATGTTCCAGGCTTTTGGGATACAGCAGCAAACAAAAGTCTGTTCTCTCGAAGTTTATTTTCCAGGGGGCAAAGGCACATAAGGCATTATGTGCTCTAAAGGAAAATAAAAGTGAGGAAGGGGAGAGAGAGAATATGGAAAGGACTTAGCACACTATGTTGCAAGTACTCACGAACCTATTATCATGGTTCCTGTGGTTGGAAATGCTGAACACTAGCATGCTGATGAGTTTGAAAACAACTGGACAACATGGTATGTTAGGTAAATAGCCAGGTGCCATCAAATATAGAGTGAAGCCAGGAGTGAGAAGCATCTTGCAGAGCATTCAGACGAGACTGAATTGCTTCCTCTGCTGGGGCTTCTCCCGTGCAGGGGTAAGGCAGGAACCCAGCTGAGAGCCTCTCTCCTCTCCTGGAGGCCTAGAGATCAGTAGCACTGCTCACTCTATGCAAGTGCGTGGGAACTCAGCAGCACAGGCTACGTCCTAGACACACCAAGAAGGCATCTGCACTATCACCGACCCCAGGGGGGTAAACCTGAGAGGGTCAGAAGCCAGGTTAAGGATCTGTACATAACACACTCACCAAAGACAATCAATGCACAAACTGCTTCTCAACAGAACTGCCCTTTTCCCTTGTGTCTGTGTTTAAGAGCCTACTATTTTCATTGGGAATAAAGAGATGCCACGTGCAACAACATTTACGATTTTTCATCCCGTAATACAACTCGACTTTTATTTTGTCAGTAGATTTGTTTTTGCTCTTTTCCCCTCCCCCAAAGTCCTCAATTCCATTTGTACAACTGTCAGTTACAGGCATTCAAGCTTTCACTCAGGTGCTGTGAGAGGCCACCTCTAGCATTCCAGAAGGTCTCGATGCAGCGTGGGCTTAGAGGTCGGGTATGAAGTATGCTAAGGGAGGAGCAGCAGACAAGTAGTTGCTTGGTGTTCAGAACCAGTGTTTAAAAATAAGGAAAACATGACAAAGGTCCATGGGCTAGAATGCCATTTGATAGGAAGCAGACCCAGCCAGGCGTCTTGGCTTTCTCACCTTACCTCGGCCAAGTCCACACCTCAAGACAGCCAGGCACCTCTCCCTTATGATCTTGGCTTTTATTCTCAGCCATTCTTCTCCCGCTTCTCCTAATTCCCAAAAACTTCCAGTTTCCCTCTTTCCTCAATAATAGTCCCTTTCTCTGCATTTTCCCCTTTCTTTTCTATGCTCACTTCATTCTACATATTTGAAGTAATATTTTAAATATATCTAAGCATCATTTTTATGGCTTCTCTTCACAGTGATTCTCATTCCTTATCCTGCATATACTGAATCTGCATGCTCTTGGTAAACACACCTGCAAGCCTGTGGGGTCTCAGAGTTGACTTGCTTGGCCCCCACCCTTAGAAGGTGCACCCACCAGCCTTGCCCTCCCCTGTAGTCGGCACTGAACACCTGACTTGGGCCGCAAGTTCCAGCTGAATGGAGCCTTAGCAAAGTTATGTTCCATGATGCCAATGAATGTCATATGAAAAAAGGAGGTCTTTATTTCAAAAAATTTAAAAGGTTTTGAAAGGTTATTAACAAAAGCCAATGGTTTTCTTAGACAGCAGTATTTCCTGGAATCTAGTAATCTAGAATAGGGACGAGGATCATTCTATATAGTACCCAGAACAGAGACTTGAACAGGGGCTTAATTGTACCCAGTGGTGATGGTGAAATGTTAACACTGAGCCCAATGTAAAGTATGTATGTAGATGGGCCCCAACGGTTGTGCCATCCACATGCCACAGGCCAGCTCTGTGGGTCCCCCAACCTAGGGTTTGATAAGATCCACCAAGCAAGAGGCTTTGGATAAACACAAGTGTTTATCTTTCCTATAACACCAAAGATTAGACCTATGCCCACATTACACAGGAAAGTTATGCAGGAATATCCATAACGTGTTTATAAGCTATTCTCTTTTCTACCTATATTGGTATATTGTGTTCTATGCCATATGGTATGCTGGATAAGACAGTACAGTCTGACCCCATATTTTGTTTTATTGCTTCATTTCTTTCTTAGTTTGAGGTAATGAAATAGTCTTTTTCTCTAATGAGTCTAACTTGTGCATTAGCTGGCTTCTAGTGACAACTCTGATCTTACAAGAAGAACCTGAACTCAGCCTTGGAACAGTTAAAACACATGAAAATGTTTCTCTCACCTGGGTCTCCTGGTCAACACCTTGAAATTGCTCCTTGCCTTCTTCTGTACTTTTTAAAAGCAGGTTATTAGCTTTAGCAGAGCCATAGAAATAAGTGATTTCTAGCTTTTACTAATGTGAAAACTCATGTTTGTTAGCATTAAAATTTTGTGCAGATTTTCACACTCCTTGTGTTGTTTACTAAGAAAAAAAAGATAAGACAAATAGCTAATATGAACTAATCAGGCTTTAGATTAAGTGCTTTATTTTTCCTCCTGGAAGTCTAATGAAAAAAATTATCTATCTTAGGGGAGGAGAATTAGATGATGACTATTCTCTGCCTCAACTTCTGGTTGCTCAATATAAAACGCAATTTATGCAAACCATTCTCCCAATACCAGAAACTCTAATTTGTATTAGATTTATAGTAGCACACAGATGAGAAAGATCCTTTCCTTAATTGCCAAGCAAGCTATAAACATTCCCCTTTGATATACAAGTTGAAAAGGGCCAAAATACCTGAATCAGGAAAAAAGAAACAATCTGAGTGAATCTGCTAAGCTTTAGGAAAAGCGCTACTAAGCAAGCAAGTATCTCTGTAGAACAGGAAGAAAGAGGCTAGACAAAATAGTCTGGCCAGCTGCTCCTAAACGATCTCTCCTTAACAGCAGGTGTGTTTTATTTTGTTTTTGTTTCATTTTAAATTTATTAATTGTAAACTATACCAAAAATGATTTGGAAAAAAAGGTATTCAGTTCTTGCATTTGCAGCAAGATCAAGTTGCTGTAAAATTCTCTAAACCGTTGCCTTTAGTGTGTGTACTTACCTCATGGCAATTCTTACAAAAGTCAGGAATCCAGCTGGTCTTCAGACCACAGTCTCATTGTGATGGAGGATCCCAGCCTCAAAATGCATTTTCAAGCTTTTTTTGGTTGGTGTTTGTTTGGTTTCTGTTTTCAGCCTTGAAACATACTTTGAAACTCTGTTTCTCCCTTCCTCTGTAGGGACTTCCATGAACAGTACTCACTTATCTAATTTTGTACTTGCTTAGAAATTCCAGAGGCCAATTTTGAAACAAACTAGGCAGAGAGCCCATGCTACAGAATCCTCCCACTTAAGGGGAGTTTCAAACAGTTCGCTCACCACACCCAGGCTCGAGTCAGGATGAAGCAAACCAGACCTCCAGACAGGCAATGATTCAAGGTTACCATCGGGAAGAGACACGCAGACCCCTTCTGCCCCACTCCGGCATGTTTCTCTCCTATTTTCCTTCTTAAAACCCCTCCCCATTCCCTTCCTTCTTAAGCCTTCCCCCTCTTAAGCTTAGAAGGCAGAGATGGTTCCTTTGACCAAGAAGACTTGCCATCTCCCATCTGCTAGCATTTGATCAATAAAGTTACTTTCCTTTCACCACACCCTGCTTTTCGTGTTTTCCGCCTCTGAGCAGCAAGCACCTGGACTTGAGCTAGTTAAACTATGACAAGAACTGCTGAAGCCGGCCCTGGAGCTCACCAAGTAACCCACTATTCACCACTGTTCAGGAGCTCTGAGAAGTAAGGATATGAGAAGTAGATCATTTGGCCATTTATTAAAACAAAAACACTGTTTTCTGAATGGGATATATTGTTTTATACAATGCTTTCAGACCAAATTTTTCTGTTGCATTTTAGAGAGAATGAAGAATAAAGTGCCTGGCATAAAAATAATTGCCCAAATAAATTATCACTGAATGAACAAATAAATACAGTTTACATTGCTCTTCACTAAAACCTAGGAGTTTTCAAGCACCCAGAAACACAACCTGATTCACTTATTCACAATGGCCCCAAACACTCTAAAACAAGCAAAAGCATGGAAGAAATGTGATACATGCTGTGTGTGCACATGTACACACACACACACACACACACACACACACACACACACACACACACACAGAGTTGCCCCTGGATAATGGGAATGATCTCTTAGAAGTCTTCATTGGAAAACAATTTAGAGTTCTAGTTGCTACTACACCTGCCCTTTCACAGTGATTGAAAATGACTGGCAAGTAAATACAACATTGACCATCTCAACTGCTCTCCTCTTAATCCTTCACAAGGTAACTGATGCTGTTTCCTGCGCAAAAGCTGCTTAATTCCCTTCCAGTAACAAGATTTTATTGAAAATGTCTGTCATAACTAATCCAGGAGAATGGCTATTTTTATAATCAGCAGAAAGAGAAAATAAACCATGGAAAAAAGATAAGAAAATCTTATTCAGCTATATTTGATCTGTTTTATTACCTGAGAAAACATAGTACATATAATCTCCTTGCAGCTATTTCAAAAACTTAGCCCTTAATACTTTTATCCCATTAGATATGAAATTGTCACTGCAGTACACTCTCTCTCTCTCTCTCTCTCTCTCTCTCTCTCTCTCTCTCTCTCTTTCTCTCTCCCTCTCTCTCTCTCTCTCACCAGAGAGTTTGATGAAGAAAACAGACACTTTCCTGTATGAATCTTTCCATTTGTTTTCCTGTGGTATTTCTTGTACGCATATCTGACACAGAAACCCTTGTTACTTGAACCCAAAACTTTCTAAATGCTCACCTGGAAAGAAAAGTGACAAATAATTTGTTCCTGATTCTTAAGTTATTAATTCCTGACTTCACAGCAATAGAAAAATCACATGGAACAATTAGCAACTCTTGGATGAGATAAGTTGCAATATAAAAGATAATACCAACAATTATTGAAAAATTAAAGAAAAGTTTATGCTTTATTAATCAGGCTGCTGTAGCTGTGTAGGTAACATGGTTAACAGGAAAGAATTGGAAGTTTGTTGGCATTCCCTGAGTTGTTCTCAAACTTCTTTTTAGTACCATAATTGCTTCAAACTTGGTTTATCTTTATAGTTGGATAAAATTTCTGTTTTCATTTTTTTCTAAGTTTGTTTTAATCTGCTATTCTCTGCCCTTTATTTGGAGGGATTAATGTATTTACATTTAGTATAACTGCTGATAAAGTAGGATTTATTGCTGCCAGTTTGCTGTCTGTTCTCTGGATGTTTTATGACCGCCCTCCCTCCATCCTGCCTCCTTTTCTGTGTTTTGATCATTTATCTGCTCTATCGTAGCTATCCTCTTTTGTGTTAAATTACATTATCTACTGCATTATTTTAATTATCTTTTCATATTTTACTTTTTCTTGATTTGTTCAGTTATTTTTTTAGTGGCTGTCCTGGGGATTACAATTAACATCCTAATTTATAACAGTATAGTTAGCATTAATGTCAACATAATTTCCATAGTATAGAAATGCTTTGCTCTGTGTAGCTATATTTTCCCACCTTCTTTTGTTCTTATTGTCACAAATTATAGCCAATTCTCATTATTCAAGGTATTTGTACTTTTCCTTACTTGCTAAAATATATTTGTAACCCCCAAATCAATAAGAGTGACATTTACGCGGTCATTGGCAAACATGTATATAAAGCCAAAAATTAAAAAAAAAAAAATACTTAACTTCTTAACTTGCACAGTCCCAGCTGAGGTTGGACAAGGTGGAGCTCTGTCTTCTTGTTTCAGCTCTCATGCAGACATGACCAGAAGGTAGAAACAGTAGCAGGCATTATAGGACAGTGTAAGAGGCCCCAGCTTTAGGGCCAGTTAAATGGCATTTGAATATCAACTTTGACAACTATTAGTGTGATGGCCGCAAACAAGTGATTTCATATTTCTGAAACTAACTTTCTCTTTTATAAAATTAAGAAAATAGAATCTCAAAATGAGCTGTTTTAAAAATGTGCAATTATAGTCTACGTTATATACATGGCATATACATGATAAAATTTACCCTAGGAGCAATAGTTTAGTATTTGCTAATCAGTATTCACAATGACTTTATAGGACATATCTGTTATGTATAATGAGAATCAACTCTACATGTTTGCACACTGCAAGTCAGGTTTTTCCCAAGAAACAAAACCATTAGGATACGTTTATTTTAAAGGATTAACTCATATGATTGCGGATATGGGCAAGTATAAAATCTTCAGGGCAAGCAAGCAAGCAGGCTAGCCATTCCAAAGGATTTGATGTTGAATTCTTGAGTCTGAAATCTGTGGTACAGACTGGCAGTCTGGAATCAAAGGTAGAATTTATTTGTTGCAGTTTTGACCAGAATTTCTTCTTCTATGGGAAATGTCAGCTTTTGCTCTTAAATCCTTCAGCTGATTGGATGAAGCCTATCCATATTATATAGCATAATCTTCTTTACTTAAGTTCAGCTGACTGTACACATCTACAAAATACCATCACAGTAACATCTAGACTAACGTTTGACCAAACCAGTAGGTACCACGGATGCAATGTAACCATCATGGTTTATAATTATTGCTTAATAGAATTTTCTTTTGAATCTGACAGGACTAACAGAGTTAAACAAAAATACATTTATACTCTCTTGTATGTTTACCAATGTGCTTACCTTTTCTAGTGTTCTTTATGTCCTCATGTCATTTTAATATTGTCTATTTCCTGTTCATTTCTTCATGAAGGAAAGGCTTACTAGTGCCAAATGTTCTCATTTTTATTTTCTAGTAATGCCTTAATTCCTCCATCCTTTACAAAGCAGAATTTTGAGGAATCTAGAAATTTTTGTTGAATATTTTTTTCTTTCAGTACTTTGTTGTCCCACTGCCTTCTGGTCTCCATTTGTTTCTGATGAGCAATCAACTGATAGTCACACAGAGGATTTCTTATACGTGAAGGATCACTTCTCTGTCCATGCTTTCAAGAATCTCTTTGTCTAAGTGTTCCAACAGTGCCATTACCATATGCCTAGACAGAGATAGCTTTGAATTTATTATACTTGGAGTATGGTGAGATCCTGAGATGTGCACATTAATGCTTTTTATTACATCTTCAAAGCTTTCTGCTATGATTTCTTCAAACATTATTTTGTGCTTGTCTCTCTCTCTCTGCTCTCTATCAGAAAATTGCATTGTATGTATGTAAGGTACATTTGGTCAACCCACAGTTTTCTGAATTTCTATTGATTTTTTATCATTCTTTTTTCTTTTTCTTTCTGGAATAGGATGACCTCAATTCACCTTTTTCTTCCTGCTTAAATCTGCTGCTAAGTTCCTCTAGTGGATTTTTCAATTAAGTTATTGTAGCGTTCAACTCCAGATTTATATTTGATTTGTTTTTATCATTTTTATCTCTACTGATATCCTCTATTTGGTAGGATAAAATTTATTATACTTTTATTCTTAGACATAGTTTTATTTTTTGAACATATTTAAAATGCCTGATTAAAATCTATATCTAATAATTCCAATGTGTGGACTTAGTAATGGATAGTTTTTTGATAACTTTTTGTCCCTATGCATGAGCCAAACCTTTTATGTTTTCTTATATGTTGGCTGTTGTTGTTGAAAACAGGAGATTTAAAATAATATAATGTGGCAACTTTGGAAATAAAATTATCTCCCTGCCTTAGGCTGTGTTACTTTTTGTTTTAATATTATTGCTGTTTGTTTAGTAACTTCTTCTGAACTATTCCATCATGTTTGTGTCATAAAACCTCTTCATAGTTACCTTAGTTGTCAGCTAATGATTGGATGCATATTTCCTTTAATGCTTAGAAACATAAGTGTCCTAGTCTTTGTTGGCAGGCTCTGCATGTGAGTTGGGGCACCATTCAAACACTGAGCCAGAGCCTTTACTTCATGCTTGTTCAGTGCCTTCAAGGTTAGCAGAGGTGGGAGCTTGGAGCACTTTCAGGTATGTTTGGACCATGTGCCCCGCTTGGGCATGTGCAGAGCACCATGCATGTGTGTAATCTTTTATATCCCAGGAATGCATCAGAGATTTTCAAAGCCTCCCATGGATATCTCATTCTCAAGAATTTTCTTTTAAACATTTGAAGGGGCTTATTTTTAGTCCAAATTGTTATTTACTGCCTAAGGCAGCAGTAACGTTAAACAATTGCCATTACTTTTTTTTTTATTAGCGCCCCAGGAAAAAGGCTGTTCACACTTGGGGATCTCCAAGTCAGGATGAACAAAGATAACTTTGAGAGTGTGTTCTTTCACGGGACCGTCAGACAGGACAAACAATGACAAGTCTAGGGAAATTAGGCTTTGAAGGGGTAATTCTGCTTTCCAGTGGCTGCCGTGCTGCTACCTCTGACCGTGCTTGTTGGCTCCATGTTTTTCTCCAAGAAAAGCATGGAGTTGGAGGTGTGGAATGGAAGCAGCACAAGACAAGAATCACTGTTATTCCTGAAATTCAGCCATTTTTCTGAAATATAAAATTTCAGGATTGCTGCAAGCGCTTTCTTAAATTTCTAGACTTCTGAAAAAAATTATTCTGACAACATTTGTAAGTTTTCTCTTTTTTCTGTTTAAAGATTATTTTATTTACATAAAACAATGAAAGGAGAAAGTCAAAATGAAGAACCATTTTTAACTCCAGGAAAAATTTCACAGCTTTCATATAGACTTATTATTACAAGACCCATGAGGTCATGTTTAGTGATTAAGTGTGTCCAGCTTGACGAGCAGTAAAATCTATTCTGTGAACATTTGTAAGTTTTCTTGTTGCTTTTATGGAGCAAATAATTTTTAAGGTTTCTAGTCTCCCATTTTTACCAAAAACTATTCCTCCCCAGTTATGTATTTTTTAAAACAATATTTTGGTTAAACATGTACAGATTTTCAAAAAGATTAAATAAATGGGTATCTGACATACCATTAAGCTGATTTACCTACTAATTTATTCCTTATTTTTTGATAACCACCACTAACACTAAGATTCAGGCTTATCAAGCGACTTGCAGTTTCTCTAATATGCCATAAGCTTTGTAACTCTGAACAATTTATTCTCTCAGCTAAAGTACTATGTGTATACTCTTACCTTTTAGCTGGATAATTCCTACTAATCCATTTGGATTTGATCAGATCCCTTCTTTCATTAACCCTCTTAACCAGACAGATTCAGGAGAGTATCACATTCTTCCATAGAAGCTGGTTCACCTCTATTACAGTACTTGCCAAATACTGGATATTTCTGTCTCCCTACATACAAAGAAAATTCAGTGAAAAATATTTTTTTTCAGCAGAAGAATGGTATAAGCATATATATATCACACTTAAGCAGTATGTCTATACATACATACATAAGAAGAGCATATGTATGTTAAAAAAACTTATATGTCAAGAATAATTATGTCTAAATGGTGATTGTGATACTTCTGCTTTGTACTTTTCTATGTTTTTGAATTGTGTGCCCATGATTTTCAATATTTGACTTTTATGAAGAGATAATTGGAGTACCTGGTGTCTAAGTCTTGAAACATTCATATTTTTTAACTAACTCATCAACCATAGGAGAGTACCATTACCAGGGACAGACAGGTCCAAGTCCACAGAGAATCCCTTACACACAGAGCATGATCACATGTGAAATCTGACTTGCTCTTATTTCAGACCATACCAAAGAGTTTCCCTAAGCTCTTCTGCCAGTACAACTAAATTAACTGTTGATAAAATTCCCTGGCAATACTCTCATGACTAAATAAGTCCTGAGTCCAAATATTATGATTCTTCATTACTGCTGTCCACCATGAAAATGACTCAGTGGGCATTTCTGTGAGAATGCCTTGGTCGTAAATGCTTAATGTCAAGAAACTTTGGTGACTAGATGGCATACGCTTTACACCACTGTCCATCTAACAGAGGCAAAACAATGTTATTTGTCCCATTATCTCAATCAAAGCATATTCATTCTTTCCTTATATGCTGTCACATTTCTAAATCTAAGAGTACTGAGTCAACTCTATTTTGAAAAGGAGAGAGAATGTTTGTCATTTACTATGTCAATGACAGTTATTTCCTGTCCCAGTATATTTAGTCTTGAATATGTGGGCTTCTCTCCTCACTTTGACCTAGGTGTAGCCCTACAAGTAATCCCATGAGCATCAAGTACTCCTGTGAGCCTCAAGGAGCAGTATCTGCACCATCCATTTCTGATGTGATAAGTATGTATACCTAAACTCACTAGATTTTTGATGACTTAACTTCTTAAGCTTTCTGGATTTTTGATGCCCAACTGCTCCTTCAATCAGACTGAATTAGTCAATTAAACCCTTCTTTTAAATTCTAGCACCTCAAGGCTCTGACTCCAGTCTCATATTTCCAACCTCTATATCTTATTTCCGTCCTGCTATGCTGTATGTCTTTCCAGTTCTATTTAACCAGCTCTTCGTAAAGGAGGCATCACAAGGCTTGTTAATTTAAAGCTAGTACAGATGTACCCCTAGGCAGTTTTCTTCAGATCTTCCTTGCCCTCCTGCTCTACATGGTGAGAACTTGCCATGCCCCTCCTCTGCAATGACTTAAGCTCCCTGGTGACACTGTGTCCTGGAGCTCTAGTTGCCAAGAATAGAATAAGAAGCTCAGTTATCAGGGAATATTTCCAGGACATATCATCTGGTGTACATCCTAGGTGAGATTCCAACTCTATCCTGTGATGAGGAAAGCCAAAACCAACAAGCAAACAAGCTTCAAAGAGCAGCAGCTTCCTGGAGCTTTTATCTTCGTAAGAGAGATAGACAGAAGCCAAGTAGTTAAAATACTGCAACTCCTGGCATCAAGTCGACAACATAAAACAAGTACCAACTGAGAGTGGTTAGAGTTCAGATGAAAAGGCAGTATTTTGGGCCCAAAAAAGTACTTTAAGGACAAATGAAGTGCATAACACATTTCACAAATCATTCCATAAAGTACTTTTCAGTACTTGAACAAACTGTGTCAGGAGCCTTCACTTATGTGGAATAGTTATGTGATGGCCTGTACTGCTCTGCTGAGGGACTGTGTTAGAGGCACTTTCCCAGTCGGCTGGGGGTGTTGTTTGAGTGTGGGAATTCTCCAGCTTTCCCTCCTCCAGCCAGCTAGGGCCCTTGTTTGCATTTTCTCACCTCTGGCTGGATAGGGTCCTTGTTTCTGCATTCTTGCCTCTGGCAGGCCAGGTATGGCCTTTGTTTGCATTTTCTCATCTCTGGCTGCATAGGGTCCTTGTTTCTGCATTCCTGCCTCTGGCAGGCCAGTAGGGCGTTTGCTTCTATCTTCCCGTCTCTGGCTCTTGGAGGTGGGGGCTCTGTGACTCAGGGTTGTAAAACAGTAGCCAATCCGGTGAAGGATTCAAGATCAATTAGTCTGGAGGAAGTTTGGAAGAACCCCTCTCACTGGACAAGAACATGAATGGGGAGGGACAAGAACAAGAACATGAATGGGGAGGGAACTCTGGGTAAAAGCTCTGGCCACCCCAGCCTGGGCTGGAATCCTTTTTGGATCCCTTTCCAGGGCATGGAAGCTTTCCTTTCACTCTGCCTAATAAACTGCACACTCTTTGGGTCCACGAGTTTTATCTGAGCTGTAATACTCACTGTGCCTCGGACTCCCCTTTTCCCATTATTTGGGGTTAGGAAGACCAAGAGCCTAAGTTCCAGCTGTAGCTACTTTGCTTCATGGTGGCCTTAGCGGTTAGGACTCCTGGAGGCCCTGCTTCGACACCCGGTGTGGGAACCAGGGAATCCGGCTGCAGTTACTCTGGTTACACTGACAATTCCTCCATGGATCTCCTGGGACCAGAATGGGGTCTGCCCCTTGCCATGGCTCCATAGAGGGCTTACCAGTGTCTTGCTCTACCTCCCTTTCTATCTTAATCTCTCATCTCTTGCCCTTTTGAGATCCAATGGTTAACACACAGTGAGCCATTACACTCCACCAGCTGCAATATTCTTCCTTTCCACCCATAGTGCTCTTCTCTGACTCTTCTTTGCTCCTTTGTTCTTCAAAAGTCAGTTCAGCTATACCTGGTAGACAGGAAGTGCTCCCAGGCACTTCTGCCAGATATGGAAAATGGCTCTTCTCTCTGCTCCTGGCACTCCCGCCTGTCTCCACTGCTAATGTGGTTACTTAGTATTTTAACTGTTCACTTCTCTGTCTCTCCCGTCGGGATGGGATCTTATCAAGAGGATATCTACATTTCTCCCTTCATTATTCTTCAAAAGAGGCTAATGAAGTGCCTGATGGGACACCAAACCAAAACATCTATCTAAGTATTGTGGAAATACACGTGCTGGGGTGAAGATTTACAGTGAACTGAAGATGCTCAAGAGACATTCCCACACAGAGCTTTTCTTCCCCTCTGAAGAGCAGTTTTATCTCTAACTCAGATTGCACTTTAAACCCACCAGCCTAGTGCCTTGTCTTCTTGGTTTCCTTTGTGCAAATTGCCAGTCTTGAAAGAATGCAGAAGAATGACACTGAGCATATGTGAACGATGGCTGTGTAGGAGAGCCACTGCAGTTTAAAATGCATCTTATGTGGCGGGCTGTGATAGATTCACTTCCCCTGCTTGTCCTTGAGAACCAGCAGGGGCACCCGTGTTGGGTAATAATTGCTCTGCCTTGCTTGAAGGCATAGCACTTGGCTTATAGGACATTGATTCATTTGGATCTTGTGTCTATTTCAGCCCCAGGGCATTCCCCACTGCTGAAATTGACACAGAACAGGAAGAGATAAATTTGTAAAGGCTGGGGCTTTGAGGAGCCCTGAGGCTGATATTGATGAGCCAGTAGCCTTAGTGCTTTGCTTCCTGTGGCTTTTCTCCATCACAGGGAGGGCAGACTGGTCCCCAACTAGGAATAGGAATGAAACTGTTCCACAACCAACACATTGGAAGCTATCTTTACATCACTTAAAGGGAAAAAGAAACATTAGGGAGCTCCCAGAATTAACAGATGGAAAAGAGAAATAAAATTATTGGAAAAAGTCTACACCTTATTGAGTTCTCAAGCACAGTGTCCCTTCAATTCGTGAAAGTTCAGCCCGCTTAGTTCCTGTCTAAACCTTTGTTCTGATTTGGTGAATTAAGAAGCCAACATTAACAATCAGTTCTTCCTCTCAAATCTAAAGCATTTTTTCTATATTGTTTTCTGTCTTCTCTCAATCCTCCAACACAGTAGGGAACAATCCAGACCCCAATCCCTGCACATGATGGTGCACCAAACACTCTCTTTCTTTCTTCTCTCCTTTCTAGGTGCTCCTGTCACCTATTCTTCTGAGTCTTTCTCCTCACATCTGCTAATTTCAGGCTTGTTCAGAATGTCTGTTTGCACCAAGCCCCTGTCTGTCTGTCAGAGCTCTACCTAAACCTCTTCTCACACACCATCTGATAGTAATATGGTTATCTTAAGCTTCTCTTCTTATAGGGTTGAATTATACCGTCTTTTAGAGAAAACTATATACTTACGAGCAAAACCGAAAAAGAGGCTATAGTCTATACAACTGCATGCAAATATAATAAACAGAGAGTGGATTGAAGGAGTTCTAGCCAAAGTTTGCTCCTTTTTGGGAGAACGTCAATAGTTGAGTTTTAGCTGAGTGTGGTGGTGTACCCGTAATTTCAGCTACTCTGGAGGCTAAAGTTTGACCTCAGGAGTTCAAGACTGCAGTGAGCTATGACTGCATCACTGCACTTCAGCCTGGGTGACAGGACAAGGCTCCATCTTTAAGTATTTTTTTAATTAGTTTTGTGAAGTTAATACAAAAGATCGTGCTGGCCTATCATATTTGGAAGCATCTTGCTGTGTCTGCCTATGACTTGGTGGGTTGGTAGAAATAAGCTGATAGATCTATTGCCTGAATTGTTGTACCTAGAGATTATTTATTCCTTATGGAAAAACCACAGCTAAGAGGAGGAAGAGGAGCCCTATGGCATCACCTGCCATGGGGAACTATCACAGCCTGCACTGCTGGTCCCTGCAGGCCTTTCTTGTTTTCAGGAAGGACTGATACTACCTAAATGAGTCAGGCTAAGATGGCAGGGAGGCCAAGAGAGTCACACAACTTTCTTGTACAGTAAACATTCTTCATACCCTTCCAGTGGGTTGAGGGCAATCCAGACAGATCTGTGTGTTGAAGTTCCAGCACAGTATCTGTCATGCTGCTCAGAAAGTGTTTACTAAGTAAGAGTAAATCCCAGGGACTATTTTAGGTCACAACACTTGAAAGCACAGAAATCAGGCTTATGTGTTTTTCTTGTACATTGTCATACAGAATTAACTGCTTAATAAAAGTTTCACAATGATGGTGAGGCTAAATATCTGTTACTCCAGGAGCTGTACTCCCATGTGGCCTTTCACTATAACTTACAATAGAGCTGTAACATTTTATAATTGCTAGATACAGGTTTTGCATATCAGCAAAATACAGTTATTCATTAATAATTTATTCCAACAAGTTTCACCCTGATATAATAAATAAATTATTGGTTCATACTCTTAAGGAAAATAGTTCTGCAAAGAAGTTCCTTTATTTCTCCTTTCTTGCCTGGGTTTTAGGTTATCACAACATTTGCAGAAGAATCAGATGCTATAAATTTAATTCTGAAAACAAGTCAGATTGATACTTTTCAAAATCCATCAAGTTATTTCAAAATATATCAAAATTAGTATATCCCGTGAAAAACTAACATAAAGTTTGTGTCCAAGCCGTGAAAAAGAGGCATTCCTCACCTTTGAAAGAACAAACATGTTTAGGAAATCGCCATTAGGACAGGACTTTAGCAACACTGGAAAGTTTTCATGTAGAAAATCTGTTGTTATGTTGTACGAAAACAGCTGCTAACCTTTTTTTTAAAGAAAAGAGGCCAGGCACGGTGGCTCATGCCTCTAATTCCAGCACTTTGAGAGGCCAAGGCAGGTGGATCACTTGAGGTCAGGAGTTCAATATCACCCTGACCAACATGGTGAAACCCTGACACTACTAAAAATACCAAAATTAGCTGGGTGTGGTGGCGCCTGCCTGCAGTCCCAGCTACTTGGAAGGCTGAGGCAGGAGAATTGCTTAAACCCGGGAGGCAGAGGTTGATGTGAGCTGAGATCGTGCCACTGCACTCCAGCTTGGCAACCAGAGCGAGACTCCATCTTAAAAAAAAAAGAAAAGAAAAAGGATGAGTGCCTTATAAGTGATATCCTGTGTTTTCTGCATTGAGAGGAGGGACCTTTTCTGTCTTTCTCACTCCCTGCATGTCCAGCTCCCAGAACACTTTCTGCTGCAGATAAGGCTCTCAACAAACAATAACATGTATTTAATAACAAAACATAATGAGATAGTCATCCTTAAAAACAATAGCAATGTGTCTAGCTGGAGAGAGAAAATATACAGTGTTAAATTGTTCAAGATGACTTTAAAACATAATTAAATGGCAAATGTCTGAAAGAGACTTTCTGTTAGCATCCATTATCAGGCAACAGGGTGTGTGTGTGTGTGTTATAGCCATGCACTTTGGTTCTCACTGGAGATTCAGGAATGATAACACTACACATCTACAACCATTTGATCTTCAACAAACCTGACAAAAAGAAGCAAGGGGAAAGTATTCCTTACTCAGTTAATGGTGTTAAGAAAACTGTCTAGCCATATACAGAAAGCTGAAACTGGATCCTTACCTTACATCTTATGCAAAAATTAACTCAAAATGGCTTACAGACTTAAATGTAAGACCTAAAATTCTAAAAACCCTAGAAGAAAACCTAGGCAATAGCACTCAGGACATAAGCATGGGCAAAGATTTCATGACTAAAACACCAAAAGCCAAAACTTACAAATGGGATCTAATTAAACTTAAGAGCTTCTACACAGCAAAATAAACTATCAATAGAGTGAACAGGCAACCTATAGAATGGGAGAAAATCTTTGCAATCTATCCATTTGACAAAGGGTTAATATCCACGCTCTATAAACAACTTAAACAAATTTGTAAGAAAAAAACCAACAACCCCATCAAAAACTGGGCAAAAGATATGAACAGACACTTTTCAAAAGAAGACATTTATGCAGCCAACAAACATATGAAAAAAAGCTCATCATCACTGGTCATTAGAGAAATGCAAATCAAAACCACATTGAAATACCATCTTATGCCAGTTAGAATGGTGGTCATTAAAAAAATCAGGAAACAACAGATGCTTGAGAAGATGTGGAGAAATAGGAATGTTTTTACACTGTTGGTGGGAGTGTAAATTAGTTCAACCATTGTGAAAGACAGTGTGGCAATTCCTCAAGGATCTAGAACCCGCAATACCACTTGATCCAGCAATCCCATTACTGGATATATATCCAAAGGATTATAAATCATTCTACTATAAAGATACACGCACATGTACGTTTATTGTGGCACTGTTCACAATACTAAAGACTTGGAACCAATCCAAATGCCCATCAATGATAAACTGGATAAAGAAAATGTGGCACATAGAGGAGAGATCCAAGATGGCCGATTAGGAGCAGCTCAGGATTGCAGCTCCCAGTGAAAGTGCAGAGGGTGAGTGGACGCCGCATTTCCAGATGGATGTTTATTACCCCCAGACCAGGAGATTCCCAGGCGGAGCAGCCCCACGGGTCACCAGTGCAACTGTTTCGGCCAGCGCAGCTGTTTTGGCCGGCGCAGCTGCTTTGCTGACACCCTGGTGTGGCGGTTCTCCATACAAAATACACTGGTCTGTGTGCCCTTTTAACTGGCAAGTGGAGCTACAGGAAGGCAGATTAAAAAGGGGACTGAATCAGGGAGCCAGCCCAGGAGATTCCCAGGCAAAAAAGCGCTACGAATCTCAGCGCCGCTTTTTCAGCCTGTGCAGTGTGTCCCCGCAAGGAAAATCACACAGATCCCGGCGCCTTTTCAACAGGCGACTGGAACACCTGGGAGTCGACCATTCAACTAAAAAAAGGCTCTGAGACAGTGAGCCAGGTGATCAGGTTCAGCTAAAACAGCAATTGGAAACGCCCTTGGTTGAGAGTTTCGCAGTGGGCACAGCTGAACCTGGGACAGTCCAGTTCTGTGGGGGAGGGGCATCCGCCATTATGGGGCACTCCACCACTACAGAGGTAGTCCGCCATTGTGGAGGCAGCCTGCCGTTGCCGAGGCAACCCGCTATTACAGAAGTGGGCCACTATTGCCGAGGCAGTTCTAATTACACCCATATGAACAAGACAGCAGGGAAGTTCACATGGCAGCTAGGCGGAGCCCACAGCAGCTCAGCAAAGCCTCTGCAGGCAGACAGTGACTGGGCTGCCTCCTTGCTGGGCAGGGCAGCCCTGAAAAAAAAAAAAAAAGGCAGCGGCACACCGGAAACTCATAAATAAAGCCCTAACTCCCCGAGACAGAACACCTGGGGGAAAAAAAGGGGTTTATGAGTTCTGCTGCAGCAGACTTAAACGTACCTGCCCAAAAGCTCTGAATGGACAACGGAGCTCACAACTCAGCATTTGAGCTCTTATAAAGGACAGACTGTCTCCTCAAGCAGCTCCCTGACCCCTATATATCCAAAGAGTCACCTCATAAAGGAGAGATCAGACTGACATTTGGAGGGTATCCTTCTGGGACAAAGCAGAAGAGAAAACTGGTAGCAACCTTTCCTGTTCTGCAGCTGCTGCCAGTGATCCCCAGGAAGCAGGGCCTGGAGTGGACCTCAGCAGTCCTACAGCAGAGGGGCCAGACTGTTAGAAGGAAAACTAAGAAACAGAAATAACTTCATCATCAACAAACTAGACGTCCACTCAGAGGCCCAATCTGAAAGCCAGCAACTACAGAGATGACAGGAGGATAAATACACAAAGATGGGAAGAAACCAGCGCAAAAAGGATGAAAACACTCGAAACCAGAACACCTCTCCTAAAACAAGGGATCACAACTCTTCACCAGCAAGGGAACAAGGCTGGACGGAGACAGAGTGTGATGAAATGACAGAATCAGGCTTCAGAAGGTGGGTAATAAGAAACTTCTGTAAGCTAAAAGAACATGTTCTAACCCAATGCAAAGAAACTAAGAACATTGAAAAAAGATTTGACAAAATGCTAACGAGAATGGACAACTTAGAGAGGATTATAAGTGAATTGATGGAGCTGAAAAACACAACACGAGAACTTTGTGAAGCATGCACAAGTTTCAACAGCCGAATTCACCAAGCAGAAGAAAGGATATCAGAG